>JAQFZW010004156.1:0-10966 GCA_034687055.1 Heteromurus nitidus | reverse complement strand
CAAGAAGAGCTGGACGAAATATTTGCAGACGATCCAACAAGAGATGTGACTACTGCAGACATTGCAAAGATGAAATACCTCGAGTGTTGTGTGAAGGAAAGTCTTCGTCTTTTTCCTAGTGTTCCTCTTATCATGCGGAACATTGATTCGGACATTCGCTTAGGCTAGTTAAAAACCTAAATGATAACAACAACGATTTACTATCGAATGTTTTTATCCATTAAATTGACACATTTGTCTTCTCTAAAAAAATTTTTGTAGACGATGGGCGTGTAATTCCAGAAGGAGTAACGGGTCTTATACCAATCTACTATATTCACCGGGATCCGAAAAATTACCCAGATCCAAATGAGTTCAAGCCGGAACGGTTCACACTGGAAAATTGCGCAGGAAGACATCCCTACGCTTATATTCCTTTTTCTGCAGCGAGTAGAAACTGCATCGGGCAAAAGTTTGCGTTGATCGAGGAGAAAGTCATACTTGCTAAACTGTTTCGGGCTTACGAGTTCGGTGCTGGGCAAAAGCTGGAGGAAGCGCAGCCTGTTCCTGATGTGATTTTGAGGTCCAAAAATGGGATTCATGTCAAAGTTCTGTCTCGGAAAGCTTGATGTTTTTTAATTAATGTGTGACTACAATTATGCTGGAGTAGTGTTGAGCACAGTTTTTGCACTGGTCTAGTTTAGATTATTTGCCTGATTTATGGAGTAATTTATAAAAATGCGCACTTGTCATTCACTTATGAACATTTTATTCACAAAATACATTGGAGCTAAACAAGCATCATGATCTGCTGTTGCCGTTCTTTGACCGAACCCATAATCAGTGTGGCCTGGCGTTGGAAGGGGAATACTTTTTTCATCGCACGTCTCTACTTTGTGTGTGGCTGTTCGGCTTGGTGGTAGATGGAGTGTTCATGTGTTCGACGCACGAAACGGAGGAGAAGCCGGCCGGCAACTGAGATTTTTACTTGCACATCTGCTCACATTCTTTCCTCACCTTTGCTTTCAATTTCATACATGAACTCAGCAATTTGCTCCATAATCGTCAGACTTTAAATTACTCTTGACATGTCTCTGCTTGGTAAACCTGTAATTGAGCCCGTTTATGTCATTCACAAGTGACATGCTACTATATACCACATCAATTTTTGTCGAGAATTGTACGTTAGTTTAAGTTGCATCATTTATATATGCGTCATCATCATCATCCTGTAAAAACCGCAATTGTCTCATCTCAGCACGCCTTCAATATATTTCCTTTTCTCCACACACAAAAACATGGCCATAAACAACTCATCTAGTTCCGGGCAGCGGAAAATGCCCATTACATCTGAAAATCGTTTTCTCTCTGACCACCATGACTCGAGAGAGAGAGAGAGAGAGAGAGAGAGACCTTCATCCATTTTTATGAACTTTGTGTAGTGTAGTACCCCAAAAAATCGCTTATAATAGTTTTCCACATTTTTGAAAAGCACGCAACGTGCTCAACAATAGGGTTTTATATAAACCTGTTGTGGGAGAAAATAGAGATAGAATTTCCGGAAGGGCGAAATGTGTCCGAGAGATTTGTTGCCTCACGCTTTAATCCACTGCTAAAAGGGTAATAATTGCTTCAATGGGATATGAAATGCCACACTATCTACAAAAGTTCCAGTAAAATGTCCGGATGTTGGTGTAGAGCATCTCTCCATCATCGCAGCAGTGGACATTTAGAAGACACACTTTTTCAAATCCAACCTGAATGCTACTGCTGAATAAGCGAAGCAATAAAATTATTCACGCCCCAAAAATATCCCAAAAATCTCAGACAATTTCCGGCAGCTTTTTTACTCATTTTCTTTTTTTCTTCTAAAAAAATCCATAAAAAGTCTTCTGAAGACGAAAACAATAGCGTCTTTTGCATAAATCAAAGTAGCTCACTTGAACTGTCACCGCTCTCTTTTCCATAAAAACATTTTTATAGGTTTAGATCCCCCATTTCCGGGGATAATGTGTGCAGGATTTGGAAAGTGAAAAGAATACACCATTTTCTCTTGTTGAGTTTTTGTCTGTAAAAAACTTGAACTGACAGAGAGAGTCGCTAGTTTCTAGTCTTTCCTTGATTTCTCGAGTGACGTTTTGATGAAAGCATATCAGACATAATATCCGGTGTAGGATTTCAAAATCGTTGCACTCGCACACGACCACACGTTTGTTATCAAATGCACATCGTCGTATTAAAAGCAAAATGCGTTTAAAATTTAATGAACTTGAACAAGGATGATTGGGTGCGCTTGTACAAGTGATTCGATAAATTTCCCATGAGAATAATTCTCAAAGGGGCGACCAGCTACAAACTCTCGCATGTTGTAAAATGTTTTTTGGTTTTGTGTTTTTAGAGTTTTGTATTGGTGCACCCAAGCCAAACAAACAAGCAAAGATTGTTCAACAACTTTTTTTAAACAAAAGTGCGATATGGGAAATATATGTGTCAGAGCCTTATGTAAATGTGATTCAAATGGCCACACGCACATTCCTCGGATTGAAAAAGCCATACGACTACGCTTCTCTGCGCCCAGATTTATTTTACGTGACATCCACGAACAAAACTTGTCAATCAACTCAGGGAAGGAAGCCAGTATTTATGCCAAAAAATATATAAGGATTTTGTTTAACTTTCATTCAAAAAACACAAACCCTCTCAACATTTCTCCCTTGTTTACTAACAGGCCTTGACATAACATAACGCAGCGCTATTGAAAGGATGAACACGAAAGGGTTCTTTCTATACTCGTGATTTCATTGTCTCAACACAAAAAATATTATATAGAAACTTGTCCCTCAACAACATAATGATTAACAGCTATGATCACAAAATGACGTAAAGTGTCAATGTCAAAATGTGTGACAAACTAGGAACACGTGACCTGTCCCGTCTTGACAGAGTGCTTGCGCTGTTTTTTCGGCTCTTACATCATTTATTATTGTTCGTATATAATAAAAAACAATACATGACATAAACTCAACCAAACTTGTGCTATACAGTCAGTCTCTCTCTCTTCTCGAGTTGTGTTTTTTTCTCGGAAGCAAGTTCGTTTATTTCCAAAGCATCATGATAAGCTGTCACTTAAAACGATCCAAGCACAAGCCGATCACCGTCATCATCATCCACCGTAAAAAAGAACTATTTATCAAAAAAAACATAATAATATTATTGAATCCTAAGGGGACATTTCCTTGTATTAATGCGCAGCTTCGAACTATATCGCATCAACATGATTATGTTCGAGAGAGAGAAAAACCCATAAACGAGATTAAAAAAGATTTGTTCCTTGTACACATCGAATCCAGAAAAGAAAGTCCAATTTTCCGTTTGAAGGCATTTAGAGAAGTAACATGTAGACAAAAACCCCTTTTTCATATCCCCGAAAGGTACACGATAAGACGAGAGGGCATAATATGTATGTTTTTTGATTTATCATCCGGCTCACCGGTCACTTGACGAATTGAAGTGGATGGGAAAAAATTGAGACGAGATCAACAAGACAAGTTCATGAATGCACGCAGGAAAAAGACGTATTTTTTTTGTTGGCAGCGGACTCTCAGATCAAGTCAAGTCAAGTGAGGCGTAATAGGGTGAAATGGGTGCGTGCACCTAAAAGTCCGTATGAACAACAAGATCCATAAAAAATTGGTTACTTTTACGTTAACAGTTACAAGTCAATTGATGACGTGATGCTTGAGTGAATGGGAGAAAAAAAGGGTAAGAGAGGAGAGTTTTTTTTTGAAGAAGTACACAATTTGTATCCTTCAAGTGGACAAGTTCATTTTCACAAAATAAAAATGCGGGGAATTTTTTTTGGTTACAACTGCTAAGTAGCCTTAAACTATACATACACATACAAATGAGTTTGTGTATACCCATTATTTTATTGGATTGACCACGCTTTTAAGTGACCAAAAAAAAGTTACGAGGGGGTATCATTTTCTCCAGATATCTGCAGTGTATTTGCCTCTGCCTCTCTCTCTGGAGTGAAAAATCTACTGGGAGATAATGTCAATGTAAACAGAAGGACATATTACGGAGATATAGAGAGGGTGAGGCTAAAAGGTAGATATACTGTTGATCCCAAAGGCTATATAGAGTCCCATTAACTTTATGTATTTTCCCTGCTTTCCCATGAGAAAATTGTTCTGTCCGAGAAAAGGGTTGTTTTTTTCACGGCGTTTATCTACTTGATGGGTTAATGCCCCGTTTTTTTCTCTCCTCGGTATAAATAGTTTGGGATTATATAGATGGACATGCATGAAGAATTTTCACTGGTGGGTTGATAATATGTGAAGGGTATATATGTATTTGCTCTCTCTCTCTCTCTCTCTCGAGTCAGAAAAGCCAATGAAGTGTGCACAAACGTATGACCAGGAGAGCAGAGGAGCATGGTCATCTTAATGGATTGGTTAGCCTATCCAATTTGCACAGTCATTTGTTTGCATGTCCCAGTGCGAGATAAGGGTTACGAGTCACTGGAAATGGAGAGTTTCGGAAGGATTGAAAAATCGCTGTGTGAATTGATGAGGATATCTACTATTAACTCCCAACGCTTGTTACGATAAGCGGAATAAAGGGCATATACAAGATCTTTACTTGAACTATTGCTACTGCGCTGGTCAAGCGCACCGTCTCACTTTCCCCTTATTCCATTGATACGATTACGCATCTTCACTGTACTTCTTCGAGCATGAAACCACAAAGCTTTTGATAACTGATCATCTTGTAACGCAAGTACAGCAGAAAAAATAGCGAGAAATCATCGAATAATGTGGACATTTAGAGCGCGATTCATATTTTCTGCACACTCTAATAATAAGCAATCAAAAAAATGAGACAGCGAAATGCCCAAGATAAGAACATCATGGAAAAAGAGTACTTGTGTAACATGAGTGCGGATATAAAGTACCAGAAAATTGAGATTTGAGTTCGGAATCGCCAGAGCACATGTGTTCCGATTCTCTCGTCTCGGACAACATAAAAACGTATTTTTTGGTCTCAAAAAAACTCGTGATCGTCATTACAGTGAAAGATACATATAATTTACACCGTCATAAAAAAGTGTATATATATCTGAACTATCATACGAAACAAAAGGAGAGAAAGAATCATCACATCAAACAAAAAAAAGAAGAAGGAAAAGGTCACACACAAAAGCTGGAGAAGAAAAAGTTTCTCTCGTTTCCTGTTTTATTTCTATTATCAAACGCATATTAAGATAGCAAATGTCCAGAGTGACTGCAAACACTAAACACACACACACACGAGCTGTATAAGGTTGTGAATGTTTTTTTTTGGTTTGGTCACAGTTGCATCATCATTATTGTCATTGTCATCATCAATGAAAGCGAGAGCGGGATATGGGCCCACAAAAGAAGAGTTACGATTATTGAGCCTCTCCTCCGCTCTTCCCTTGTTCACCCATTTCTCCACGATTGCTTTTCATCCTGGAGAGAGACACACAAGACTTTTCGGATGATGATTGTGTGATTGTGCGATCACCACCACCGTACACGATTGTGTCTTCTTATGATCGTCTCTCTCTGCCTCTCTCTCTATTCATACGAGATAGAGAAGGGAAGAGCACGCGGATGCGAGGAGGACGGAAAGGTAATAATCATAAACTGATATTGTGCTCGTGTGTGTGTCTGCACCCAGAGAAAGCACTTTTTCCCACATATAAACGTTGGATATGTTGACATATTCCACTCAAAAAGGAAGATGTGTACAGAAAAAAGAGCAAAAAAATAAAATGATGATCATCTTGATCACTTGTCGAGAGAGAACAAGTAAGAGATCATCGACATCAAACATGATGATGGTTCTCTCTGTCAATCTTTTTCCCGTCTTCATAATATTTTTTTGTTGGAAGGATGGATGATGTGTAGATGTGTTGTCGTTGTCCGGGCTAAAAAGAGAAGCCCTGACATAAATAAGTGAACTTGAGAGTGGTGTAGTAGCAGTCGCAGGAAAAACATAAACATTTTGACGAGGTTCGTTGCTTATTTATGTTTATTCCCAATTATTTCCCTTTTTGCTTTTTATTTGGAGAGAGAGAGAGCTTCTAATGTGAGGATGATGATAATAGTTGAGTGGAGAAGAGAGAGAGCCACTATATGCAATCAATGATGATGATGATATGAAGATGAGCACTTATTTGCAAAGCTTATATCTCTGCCATTGCACCCAAATTACATTTTCTCCTGCAGCAGCGGGGAAGAAGATACTCTTCGGTACTTGATCACGGAGCAGAGAAGGATTTTTGTCGTATCGAGGAGATGAGAGAATCTCTATCGTCCGACCGAATTGTCCAGGACGACGGCCCTTTTTCGCTTGATGATATTATGATAGGTACATTATTACGTTCCATTATGCCGGAAAGAGAGAATACGAGAATGTTGTGAATGTGTCTGCATCACACACAATCACTTCAATCCACCACCACTCTTTGATTTCAGCTCTTGGTCACACAGCATCATCCAATCGGGCAGAATACATAATTCCATGTGTTGGTGACATTAATGTTCGATGAAGCCGGCAACGCACACACACACAAACATATAAAAACCCGCGACCTTTTTCCATCTCTCTCTCAATCCAAAGCATTTCGTAGGGTTTTATAGGTTTTTATGTATATTCACCAGAGAAAGTTTATGTGACGGGTTTACAACTGTGGACAAGAGTGCACACAACACCTCGCTCTCTCTTGCATTTTCATTTCATTTTCTTTTTCCTCTGCTTCCTTCCAAGATTGAAAATATGGGAGCTACAGCGTGTCGCGAGTAGTGTGTCGTCACACAAAACATTTTATACTGATTGCCAGATTATTTCATTTGATTTCGTGGGGCGGTCTGGCTTCTTTTTTTTGCTCTCGGCGATACAAATAAAATCAAATGTGCGCTATTTTATTTCTTGTTTGATTTTTCATCAAATGTGTGCTCTTTGGCGATGTGTGTGCATGAGAGAGTGAAAAAAGGGTAGCGTAATAATCATAATATGTAATATTTGAGTCTTTTTCTCTCGTCGCTACAATAGTTTTTGGCACACTACCGCGTTCACAGGAACAAAAACAGTTGAGGCGCGCGCGAGGATTAGGAGAGAGATGCAGTAAATACAAAAATATATATTCGTGAAAAGAAAACTTGTAATATAATGATATGAGGAGTAAAGTAGGGAAAAAAGGGATAAAGGTCACAGCGGGAGGGATTTTTATAGAGCATCTCACATTGATTGCGATGATTGCCTCTCTGTGCATGTGCATATAAGTACGGAGATAAGTACATGAGACGCGGAGGACGATGTGCAAATGCTCTACATTTTATTGGGATGGTTATGACATGACATGACGGAACATGATGACATCATGTTTTTGTGGCCGTGTCTCATGATTCCGTGTGGTTTTCAATCTTTTCCATTCCACCTCGATTCACTTCTCTTCTCGAAATTTTATATTATGCGAATGTGTTTGCGAGTTGTTTTGCTCGTTGGAATATATAAGACCTTTTTCATTCCATGTTTTTATGGTTGATGTGTGTGTGCACATTACTTTTTTTCAATTTATGATTACGATTATGATTATTATGCACACATAAGGTTTTTTCGGCTACAATAACGGTAGTATGGCAGTTGGGTTATATGTGTGTGCTGTGACTTTTTGAAACATGACATCGGTATGACATGTGGTAATGACCAGAGAAGAGTGAAAATTTGTATATACGAGAGCTCGCAAGGGGTGATGTGTGGAAAAGGTTTTCGTTCTTTTTCTTGCGAGGAAGTCGGATTGTGTGTATATATTGTTACAAATCAATTCACTCCAAACAAAAAAAGAAAGATCCGTTTCACGTTCCTTCCTCTCCTCACCACTCATAAACTCAAAATGCACGTTCATACATATACTTTGTCATCCTCCATAAAGTTTAATGGGCGCTTCTACTCTTTTCATAATATTACTTCTTTTGCATTATATCCATTTACAACGAGATGTTCACGTGTGTACGTGGATTTTTTTGGGGGATATGACGCTTTCAAAAACTGGATGAATGTTAAAGTGAATTGGATTGTGCAATTGGAAAAGTAGCTACTTTTCACATGATGCGTACAGATCCTCTTGTATTGTGTAGTCGCAACTGACGAATGTTTTAAAGTTAAAGCAAATTATGTTTGAAAAATATAATCAAAATGTCCATGTGCCCGAGAATATTTAGATCCAAATAAAATCTCCATTAAAACGCAAATTAATGACCTGTTTGAAATTTATATGGTTTCATTTGAACCCTTTTTGAAACTCTCATGAGGTGATTACAAAAGGCAAGTTCATTAAGCGCCCACTGAGAAAAAACCATTTAGCACATTGTGTAATTTGTGCTCAGTGTTCGACTTAACACCTGTTCCCATTTCATGATCACACTATTAAAGCACTCTTTCACACATCAACCCTTTGACAACACTTTTTAATATATAAACTTTGCATTTTGATACGTTTTAATATGTTCACACGTATTTAAAAAGCCTGCTGGAAAGAGAGAATTGAATTTGTGGCCATTATTATTTAATCTTGGCTTCGCCATAAACCACATCGTATACCACATACGAAAATCAGTTAGGGTTTTTCGCTTTTGTGCTCCACTCTAAAAAAAACCTTTCACTTTCAATTTACAGCACATTTTTTATAAATAAATTCTATCGAGTGAAATTTTCTTTCGTGCATATTAGCATGGGTTTTTTGCTGATATGCTTTCAACAACACGAAATTGTATTTATTGAGTGCACTACTTTGTTACTGAAAACCCCTTTTATCCAACCAGCATATCTGTCAATAAAATCAAAAAATTGTATTGATGATGATCATGATATGAGAAAAATGTGTAGGCTCACACACAAACACTCAATCTATATTGTAAACAGACCTCCCATCGCGTTCCACTCTCGCGTCCTTTAAAATCAAATTTTGAGGAATGGATCCTTTGAAGAAATTTGATCCAAATATTATTTTTTTCTCTGTGGGGTTGTGCCATCATTAAAACTCATTAAAATTCATGATGATGACGGTGATTTGACAGTGATAAAAAAGGGTTCGATTTGGGAGAGAGAAGGGAACCGATTTATAATGTATTCGTTTTCAAGCGCGCGGGGATATTGACACCTTCCGAAAAATTACTTTTGGCAAAAGGAATATGTGCCCTGCTGGTTTTTTATATATTTCCTATGACAAGAACGAATTGTCCCAAAGTTAAAAATTAAAATAACGAGAGGGTTTGACAATTTTTTCCTATTGTTGGTCACAATATCAGACGCATAATATATATCGGGAAAGGGTTTCAATGCAGAAAACGTTACAAATATCCTTGTTATTCATTTGCGGTCTTGATTTTTTAATGATGCCCTCCCGTTGCTTTTCTGAATCGAAGTAATACAATCTTGAAAAAATATATATATTCACAATACGCTTCCGGTGCACATAATTTTCCTGTCGAGAGCTGCTGCTACCACACGGTCATTTAGAGCTAGACTCGTGAAAAAACAAAAGCTATATACAAGAATCGCATTTGTGATTGCGATTAAAAAACGAGATGAAAAGGAAGTGTTGTGCTGAGGCTTGAAAAAAGCCCTTTTGTCTTTGGCTTTTTTTCCAACTCATTTGATACCAGCTCGAGGCTTTTTTAAATGTACATCGTCATCGTCAGTCACTCGTCACCACCGGAAATATTCCCAAAATGATGATCATTTTTGCATACGAAACACATATTTTTGATATCTCTCAAAACTACTACTCCAGCCAGGATATCCTTACGCGCACCCTCCAGTTTTTATGGAGTAGTGGCTTGATTTGCATAAGCACACTCAAAAAATATTCACTTGGAATCAAGCTGAAAACGCAAAAAAAAGATTGTCCCTCTTGTTTAAGGTTAATGAGTTGTGTAAGCTTTGAGGAAGGAGATGAGATGAGTTGAAGAGAGAGAGAAAAAAAATTTGGGGAGAGAGTGAAAGGAACATGACTCAATGACTTGTTCTTTGATGATGGTACGTTTTTACCAGAGACCCATTTATTCACTTTCTTTGTCATTTAACCCTTTCTCTTTGTTTCAACTTGTCAAAAAATATGCTGTCACACGAAACAATGGTATGACTCTCTGGTTTTTTTTGCATAACAATAAACATAATAATAATAGTAATTTTTTATATATATTTCACCCAGACACACATATCAAAAAATATGCTCAAATAAAAAAAAGATAACAGACGACGAAGAAGCTTCCTCTTATCAATAAATTTTTTGTTAGAAAACAGAGACGAAACATGCATGTGGGTTGATGATATATTCAGAAGAAGCATATTATCAGATGACAATGATGATGATGAAGATGAGAGATGAGAATGATCATGACGAGGGACTCTCTTCCGAGTACCGTTTGCACTTGTGTGCGTCTCTCTATCTCGAGTTTATATATATTTTCTCCGGTTTACGACAGGAGAAAGCGTCATTAGTCGAGGACGTACCCATTTCTGATTGCGACTGAAGTGAAACAAGTCACAAAATATCTCTCTCTGGCTTACGCAGATGTCGAGGTTTTCTCTCTCTCTCTCGACTCGAGTCAGAGAAGCTCATTTGTAATTCTTAATGGAATGATGACAACTGCATCAAGAAATATATATTTCTGTATAATATATTGGATGCTGTAAAAACTAAAGTGTATAGTAAAAAGGAGCGCGTGTTTGTCTCTCTCTGGCATCTCATCAGAAGAGTATAAAAACTAAAGCTTTCTTCTCTTGTTTTTATTGTGTTTCTGTTGCACTCTCGAGCATCGAGAGAGAGAAAACCTTTTGCCTTCATCGCGAATCATCGTATATCCTCTCAAGAAAGCGCGTTTTGAGTGGGGTTGCTGACAACACACAAAAAATGCTATATATTCCACTTTTTATGATCCTTCCACCACCACCA
>JAQFZW010004155.1:0-10968 GCA_034687055.1 Heteromurus nitidus | reverse complement strand
TGTTTGCATGCTCTTTTATTGCAATGAATTGCAAGTTCGCATTTCACATGAAAATAAAAATAACTTTATAGATGATACCCAATGTAATTCGGTATATTTAAAGCGATACGTAGCGTCCACCAACCACGCTGAGCTAACAAGCGGCTGCATGCATGCTAAACCAACCGAGAGTTGACTACCAATTAGCGGAACATTGGGTTGGAAATACGCTACCCAGTGTCGTTCGCCCAAAAAATGTAATCCAGCTATGTCGTTTATCCACAGTAGGATTGCCCAAATGGCACAAATCTAGAGTTTAACGAAGAAAATTTAGATATAAAATTCTCGGGTAAATTGATATCAGGGAGCCATAAAATATTCTGTACAAGTGTGAGCACAACGGTGCGGACACTCACTCCTAAAAATGATGATGCTACAAGCACAAAGGCCCTGCAGTGCCTTAGGCCACATCCATCTTCACCAACGAAAACTGCTGTTACCTTTTGAACGGTTTCCTTTAATACACTTACGGAGCTTTGAATTATATGAACAATTGAAGATTGAGCTCTTGACAAAGTGTTGGTTAACGAGACATGTGACGAAGCATTTTCCTCAAACAGGAGAGCATCTCTAGAATTTCCAATATCAGCTACTGGCCTCTGCGCCATAGTGGGTTTTAGTTGTTTTAAAGAAGCACCTTCTCTCGGATGAAAACGAGCCTAGATGGGGAGGAATCATGAAAACGTAAAATTATTTGTCAAAATAGTTGAATGTATGCACAGAGTTTTATCCACATCTTTCCACATAGAAACCTTTGGATTGGATTGTTAGTCCATAAAACTAACAGTTACAGAGTTACATACAAATTAGACAAGGCTATAAATCAGCTCGATACACACGATTATGATTATATATAGACACATGCTCCGCTTGGCCACGTTAGTCACTTTAACCAGTGCAGTGTCTATAGAACTAACAAGAAACACGAAGATTCTTACGGTCTCTTTTATTTTCGAACAATCCTAGGCATCTACAATAATAGAATTTATTTCTATAATAGAATCTATTTCTACAATAGCATTGCTGTAAAATAGATGTCAATTCAGAGAGATTCATTAATTAATCATGGGGAAGCATTTTTTTACCATTTTGTAGTCGAACAAAATGTATTGGGACATTATGCAATCCATGTATTGAATTATAGGGGGATTAAAAAATTATGAACCAAGAAGATGCACTGATGGTAGGTAGATACAAGTGATATAGTTGTAAATGCAGTTTGTTTGGTGAAAGTAAAATTGAAAATCACTTTGCGTTTAAATTATTCGATTTTGAAATCTTATTGTTTCTTAAAGGTTTCATCATTGACGCACGATTTTACTTTGTACGATTACATCACGTTTGTTATTTACACAACATCCATTTCTCTGTAATTGTGCAAACTTGCGAGCAATTCAACATTCTGAAACAGTTGATGCATTTGTTTTGTAAGGTTTTTGAGTTAAAATTGAGGCATTTTGCAAAAATGTTGAAGCATTCTTGGAACGATGGTATAATTATTTGTGTTTAATGCTTCTAAGAAAATATGTATCAAATGGTGTCAAATCGATTGTTTGAAAGTAGACTTTCCAAACGTTTCCATCCATTATATAAATTGTGATGATTATACAGACTTAACAGACCGTCTTTATCGAACGCTACAGATATTAATAACTAGCTTTCAATTCCATTTCCGCATTGCAGAGTACTAAGAACAGTTAAAAGTTTCTCCCCCTCGATCTAAATGTGTATTGATAGAATGTTTGTTGAAAATGATATGAAAATAGGGAGAAGAGTACATTATTATACAAAACATATTATTTCAGTCCAGTTTTTCCCGTTGTAGTGAGAACTTTCTTGATTGTCATCAAGCTGAAAGCATTTATCTAGCCTATCTATCTGAACCATAGGAATACTCAAACTTTCATACTTTTAAAGAACATTCAGGCACACCAGGTGTTGATTAATAATTCAGCTTTGAACCTGTTGGTCTTCTGCCTTCGAGTGGTTTCTATTTTTTCTCTTTGTGCGACTAGTCGAAGTGGACTGCCACCGCTTTTATTTGACAATAATGACAATATGCTATAGCATATAAGAGCTCTGGTATTTAGACGAAACTTGCGGGTCGTTCTCTGTTTCAGTCATTGCGAAACGTTTTTACCTGTAGACAGGTTATAGTATCGGCTCATTAATGATTTTATTATGCTTTGTACATTGGGGTTCGTCGTTAGCAAGGGGCTCAAATATTACTTCCAAAAACAATATCGGATACTCAATTATTGCGGTGTTGGAAGTTGGAATATGCACATTTGATACTTGGTAGTCAAAGTCAAATGGGGTTTTGGCTCTTTCTTCGTCGGAACTTTAGAACGTTGCTTATGCCTCTTCCTCTTCGCTATGTCGTGACTATTGTGATTGTGACAAATGCATATATGTCAACGTGAGTTCTTTTTAAGTGAATAATCACGAAAATGAATGCGCTGATCAAATGTTCATGAAAAGGTGAAAATATTTAGCGTTATAATATATGTGGCATTGTGGTTTTAATATACCCGATGGGAGTACGGTGATAGGAACCCACGATGTGGTGGATGCCTACCTTTCTCCAAATGTGCTTAAGGTCGTCCCGTCTTTTAGTAGCAGGAAATACTTACTGCATATATCAGAGAGGGGAAGGATTGGAAGGATCAAGATACAAAAATTAATTTTGTATTCGATTTCTAACATCAGTTTAAAACTGTTTTTCATCACCAATTCAGCTGGTGCGAAAGAAAATTCACAATGACGTGTGTTTATAAGCCTCTCTGGTTTTAGGGACTGGTAGCTCCATATTTAGTATTTCAGATAAATACAATATTCTTTCGGGATGGATTGTAAATGCACGATCTTCTTTTTCCCTTGCTTACTACATCATCTTTCCTAGAAAAGTATGTACATGTTTACTATGGAGCTTTGAATTTCAGGTACAAATTAATTGAAACTTCTCATGTAGTGTGGAGGATTAATACGTACATATATACTGATCGTGAGCAAAATCGACATTTCCGCATGCGACAAAGCGAACAAGAAACCTTTCACCAAATTGCTAATCGGACAATATAATGTGTTGTTTTAAGGAAACTACTTGTTAGTTCTTTGCTCAGACGCATGTTAGGCGGATGCTCTCAAAATGGACGAAGGCATCCCACATATATTATGTTTGTCAAATGAAGTTCCCTGCATACGCATATGTAACAGGAAGTGAAGGTTTTGATGTTCGCATAAAAAGTTTTCTCCATTGTTAGCTAACCGTTTGCTTTTTGTTTCTTGAAGTGTGTGGAGTGAGAATAATAATGAGTTTAATACATTTTGTAGGCTATTATATTTAGCCAAGTATCTTTCAGCCTTAAAGATGGGAGTAACGTGGAGTTTTCCGATGGATTAAGAAGTACCTACTTATATTCAAATGTGAGTAGTTTTCAGTTTGGAGGTACCACAGTGCGAGTATATATCCACATAAACATATATTTTATGCAGCTATATACCGCAAGCACTACAAAAGAGGTATTTGGTGAAATACTAGAATGATTCCACTCAATAATGTAAACACGAAAAGGAGCAAAATGTATGCTGGAGTCCCCCTTTGCACGTAATGGGTATGCGTGCATCGCTTTAAGTTGAGCATTTGACAAGGTTTTTATTGAAATGGGAGATAGAGTTGGATAGAAAGCATGGGGTGACTGGCTTGGACAACACTTACACTTCATACATTTCCCCGATGTGTATGCACATACATCTGTACATAAAATGCTCATTTGGGCGCACGCAAAATAGAAGTGTTTGCATCGATACTCTCTAGCAACGGGCCAACCCCATATGAATTATTTCTTACGATTTTCCCAGAAGCTAGAATATAATACCCGCACGACCGCAACAGGGCAAGGGGAAAGCTAATTTATGTACATGTGGACGAACAAAAGAGGGAAAAACTTGACGAACGAGACACGTCAAAGTCACAATTTAAACGAGTACCTCTACAGTTTGATTGCATACATTTACGTGAAAAGAGGGATGCATTAATATATTGAAAACGCTCAGGCACAACAGTTGGTAAAGTTCTAAAGAAATTTTCGAGTTTCGTCAGGTACAATTTTCGATAAACTAAATATCAGGTTAGGCTGTTCTGGACGTGCACATACTGCTCTGGAACTATGCCCATTTTCACATCACAGGTGCATATAAGAAAGGAAGCCTACGCTTCGGTGAAATTGGCTCGTTTGGAATTCCCATTGAAAACTCGAATGCATATGCTTCATCCTTTTACATTTGGAAAGGTTGCATATATTTATAACATTGAAATCTGTGTTTCTATATGCACTCCATGAGTTCAAAACTGTATCAAAGAAAGTTTTGTCACGAGAAACAAAACATTCATTCTGATTTCCTTACTTTCAGACTGACCAGCAATAAGTGGACACATGGCCATGATGTCCATATAATGTCACTTTGGTATGTCTTATTATATAGCGAAATCTGAACCGCAAAATGTTGACTACAAGCATAAGAAATTAGTTGAATTTTTTCGAACTTGATATAGTCACGGTATATATAAGCACAAGTGTGGCCATGCCATAAACATAGTCGTACGAATGTAATACTAAAACTTATTGAAAATGCAAATCATGAGAGAAAATGGAAAACCTGAAATGAGCCTGAAAGAAAGTGGTTGTAAGGTTACACAAAATTACGCTAAAACGAAGATCTCATGTTTTATGTTTCCTGCCAATACTACAAATATTCGTCGAGTCATGTAGATATTTTTTCAGGATAGCGATAATAATCGAAACGAGAACTGAATGCGGCATTCTATTACAATTCTGCTTGGTAAAACATGCATGCCTAAAAATGCATGCATATTATCCAGGATTCCTAGTGTGTGTGTTGCTTTTTCTCGTTTCTCGTGCTTGAAAAGCCGGGGTGCGAGCATCATGTGGACTATGTCATGCACTCCCTATTTGAACATGCTACCTTACTTTCGCTGCCTTTTCCGAAACAGCCATGAATGTTACGTGCATGTATTTTTATATAGTCACCACCTCACCAGTAGTCACTGCGAGAATATATTCCATCTATAAAACATGGATGGCGTATGTATGTATGTATAAATTTCTATTGAGAAGCCGAACACCCCAGCTATAAAAATCCACTAAAAACTTTCGACTTTACTTTGCTAGGGCGCCACAGAGGCAACACTTATGGCTCACCATTTTTTTCTAGTAGTTCTTCTCATTGAAGGAGAAAAACCCCGTCTCATGCAAGAGTCCCCATGACTTGGCTGGTTTTCCGTGAAAGTAGAAACCTATTTTTGTAGTGAGTGTTGCGTTACGCGACGCGTGTGTGCAAGTTTAGTGAGTGCCAATATGTACCACATTTTCAAAGGAAAAAAGTACCTTTTGGATTATTGAATGAGTAGACCTACACATATCGCACATGAAAAGAATGTAATATTTGTGTTGGTGGATGGGTGACAAGCAGACATCAAGCAGACAACAGGATAACATCATCAGTAAGTAGTAACACCAAGAGTGGGCACCCAAATCACCCAACACACGCCCGTAAGGATACTTCCCGTTGCGTTTCTCCTCTTTATAGAATTGCTCTTGAGAGAGAGAGAGAGAGCGCTACACAGTGCAATGTGTGTGTGTTATACTGTCATGTTGAACTTTTTTTGTTGTTTCTTTTTTCTCCTGGGGACAAGGGAAAAATACTAACTACTACACTGAAACAGGTAGGTAATAGTTAGATAGAGAAAAAACTGCTAAAGTATTGGACTTTTTGTGGACACTTGATATTATTACAGTGCTCAGCTTCAGCTCATATTTTTTTCTCTCCCTTGGCCAGTTTCCCCAACCGGAATATGGCGTGCATGCACACACTCTCATTGACATAATGGGACGTAACATGGGAAGAATATCATTATATTTGATGTTCACCTCTCATCATCATCATCGCCATCATGAAAACGATGACGGTGAAGTGAGCCGAAAGTTGGGAGAGCGGAAAAAGTATTACACTACATTTTTCATCACCCTTTCTCCTTCCTCCGCTTCTCCTCAACAATCTTTGCTGTATAAACATATTTTACAACATTGTTTGCGCTATTGTACAACCGTCAACTTTCTTGTGTCTTCTCTCTGTAAAACGTGCATTACCTTTTTGGAGTGCATATATACCTACGAGAGTATATATATTCACAAAAAAAGTTGGCATGTTTAACATTGATAGAAGTTTGGTGAACGTGATGCTTGAAATTGGAAAAGTGTTTTTATCTACTTCTCATTGTTCCTTTACAATACGGATACATAATGTATTATAATTTTACTACATTTCAGTGTGCTCTTCACTGTTCCTTATATATAGTGGTTATACCGCTGTCGGCATAAAATAAAAAGGGAAAAGGCGGAGAAAGTAGTATGTAAAAGTTCATAAGCTGGGAGAAGAACAAAAAATTCAACGTTTAGTTACTTGTAAAATGCGTTTATGAATATTGTACATACAGCAAAGGAGGTTTTTTTCCAAACCTTATCCCTTCCTCCTTGCACTTATGAAGCCATCCCTACAGTTGGGGAAATAGTTTCTTATTTGCCTGTTTCGAATTTCGGTGACAAATCAGGAGTGGACACGAATAACTCTTCTCAATAAAGTTGTCGGTTGAGAGGCAGGTAATCATTTTCAAAAACCTCGATGTACTCGTATTTATGGATTATATATATCCACACATATATTCGCACATCTCTTTCACTTTTTCATTTCTCCGCCTGTTTGTGTAATGAGAGTTGTTCCTTGAAAAACAAGTGAAGAGTATGTCAAAATGTGAAAGTAATGTTTGTGGAGAAAGTTCAGGACTATATCAAAAGTTGTGCATAATCTACGTAGTATGTTGTTCGGTTTTTTTCTCCTATCTGCTTGTGTCCATTTTTGCAGTTGTGTGTAGAAGAGTAAAAAGGATCATAACCGCAGGACTGTCAAGTTTGAACAGATTGTCATTTGTAACTACCATTTTTCTACCCTAGTCGAATATCAAAAGTGTTAGTGTATCTACATTGCATACTTTGATATATTATTTTTGCGGTATGCACACACACAAAATAGCCGGTTTCCGGTCTTTAAGTGTGTTATAAGCTGGGTGGAAAATGCCACAGGTCGTATACATAAACATACATGTGCCCGGGCCACATATATACTGATCATATCTATTTAGTGAGTTGAGTGGTCAAAATCATACATTTCATACATCAATATGGCCTGCCAATATAGTAAGTAATACCAGCCTTTAAGATAATAGAAGACCTTAAAAGCAACAGTTCCCCCTTTGCGTGCATATTACATTTATTTCAACTAGTTTCAGCAAGACATTTCATATCGAGTTTTTCACTTTTCACTGGGGTTCCATCCCAAACACACTAGTTGCACTATTTGTCCAGCAAGAGAAAATCCGTTTTTTATCCTATAAAAAGGTAGCGCTTCAAGTCGATCTGTTCAGTTCGACGGTGTTCACTCTCGAGTTGTGTGGTCTTGAGGATTTCCCTTTGTGATTGAAACAGCTGAGAAGAATATTATCCTGGAGTGGAGATAAAGTTTCGAAAAACATTTTTTTTTAAACAGACGTATAGTTGAAGTTACGCCTTTTTAGTCAGGTATATTTTATTTTAGAATCAAATTTTGGACTTGCACAGTGCGTGGCTTACTGGCGTGTTGAGAGAGATTTTCCATTCCGCTGTTGCTGCCTGCTTTGCTTGCTCATCCGCGTAAAGGCAGAGTTCTACGGACGTGACGGTAGCCAACCAACCGTAACCCATAGTCTAGTCTAGCTAGGTATATCCTTCTTCCCAAAAAAAGAAGGAAACGTTGGGGGATCTTTAAAGTAAGTATCAACAGTCCCCGGTGAATCGAGGAATTAAACTTTCTTTAATGGGTAGTTGGGTAGCAGCGGTCTTCCAGAAAGGGAAATAGGACACGAAGGTAAAAAGGCTGTTGCGCCGCGATGGTATAAGCTTGTAGCTGCCATCAGTCGGCTGTCTGTGTACTCCTGGTGAAAATAATAGGCTGCGTTCATCTCTCCGTTCATAAAAGCAGTGCACAAGAAAGGGCTTCACTTTCTCTCTTCCGTTTTTTTACTTTCCTCTGCTTACAATTTTCCTTTCATCAGGATGCAGACTTTTCTTTGAGAGAAATGCGGAACTACGTACATACTTCTTCGCTCGGTATGGTGGAGACGTTTTCCTATCTTTCTCGTTGCCGGTGGAATATAAGCAGCCTGTAAACGGAATAGTCGTAAGTATTTTATACATCGTGTCTTTTTTCTTTTTAAAAAACGGTATATACACTATTACATGTTGCATTACTTTAGGGGTTCCGTTAGTTTTCTCATACAGATAGTCACTGCATGATCCTTGTCTTAAACTTCGTGTTCCTTGTGTTTTCTCCCCGTTATGGAAAGCAAAAAAAGAGAGAAAAAAAAGTAGGAAGATATACTTGATCTAACATTGAACCTTTGATCGGCTGCGTCTTTTTTTTCTTTCAAGTTGCTAGCACATGCCAGAGTCGAGTTTTTAGTGTTTGTGTGCTCGAAAGCATAAAAGAGAGGAATCGCATCCTTTTTTTTACCATCTTCTCTATTAGTATTTATGTGAAAGTGAGGAAAGATCTTCCTTTCTTCTTTAGGGATTTTTTATCTTTTCCATTACGACTTCAGCAAGAAAGCAAGGAGGTGCATAGCGGAGTATGGTTGACGCATAATAGTATGTAGTAACGAGATGTACGTAGTTGTTGTAATAAGGCATGTATTGTAGACGAGGTTTTTTTGTTCCCGTTTTGCTTTCATCTTCGGTAGAGCATGAGTGACGACATGTTTTCGGTAAAAGAACGAGCGAGAGGAGCAGATTTTCTGAGATTTCGTATGATTAAGGATTTTTGCCATGTGCTAAATGCGCTACACGCACGGTAAAGTATAGGATTAAGGTATCCGAACACTAACATGGACACGTTTAAATACTGTACTGTAGCTACCTATCATATTTCCTGGGTAAATAGTTTAACTGTTTTCCGTCGATGTTTAAAGCATTATTTTTGCTTCTTAATGATAATTAGTTTATTAAATACAAGCGACATAAAGACACTTTTATAGACACAAATTACATCACATTTTTAAAAAGTGTTTGCCAACCGAACCGAAGTCGAAATCGTTTGTGGTATCTCGAGATACGGCAAATGAAAATTTCTAAGCCATTGTCGGAGTGAGCACTTTACCCATTCGCATGTAACGAGTAAATTGTACTTCTCCTGTGCTGATGGAGAGGGTTAAATATTTAATGGTTTCAGGTTTAAGCTTGCATAAGCACATATATACACTGTAGGTAGCTTGTAGCGGAGCTCCGAATATTGCAAGGTGGGGTGGTTCTCAGAAAAGCCTTCCATTATAAATTCATTCTCTCGAAATGATTGTTTCAAAATCAGTACATGCTAAATTAGCCGAAGTAGAGGATGCACGCATATGACTCGTATAAAATTCTCGTTCTTTATTTTGCTTACGTTTACATGTACAACGCTCTACAATCCATAATATTACGGATGGATCTACACTGGCAGATATGTTCGTTGTGAGCTTGGAGATATTACCTCATCGTCTAACCGAAATGCGGACTTTATGGGCTGAACTGAGACTGGTTTCAAGTAAACTTCTATTTCCGCCCCCAGACGCAAGACAAGATATCGCAGACATCGTTCCCGATGAATTGCAATTGTTTTTACAAAGATTCTCGGTCTGGAAGACTAGTGATTTAGTTGTTTTTTTAACGGTACAAACAGCAAGTCACTAGACTTTCCGTATGGAGTTTCTTAAGTTCAACTTTAACAAAATGCAACTTTCTCCTGAAATGAACTACGACTGACCAGAACTATAGAGCAGGAAGTGAACAGGCGTCCGCCAATCTGTGGTAAGATTGAATGAAAATATTCTTTTTCAAATATTACTTCAGCTACTACTGAGATAGTACGGGCCAGTTGAGGCGGAACATTCGTTTCATTTGTAACTGTAATTTTCCAAGCGAATGCATTTTATCTAGATTTGTAGAACATTTGGAACCCTCAATTGATGATAGATATGTTGTGACTATCGGTGTGTGCGTTGTCAATGCTGTCATCGTCATCGCCATCATCAAAAAAACTGAGAAACTTCACAACGATACGATGCCTCATTTTTGTCTGTATCCACGGCTTGACTTGACTGAAACACTCATCGACAAAGGAAAGTTTGGAAAAGGAAAGCTTCCATACATGCACACCTTTCTGAGCATTTGTCCTCTATAAATCAATATTCTTCAACGACTACACCTCTTGGCCGAAGGTCCATGGGAAATTATAGCATGTATTGGCTTTCTCCATAGAACATACGTACAATAAAACATATATTCTCATATTGACGAATAGTAGGCCTATACTTGTACACTCCGACAATATATTCCAAACACAGAAATTGACGGCATATATACGTGGACGATTCACTTCGTTCGTGGATATTTCAAATATTGTGTGACAACATAGTTTCTCTCTCTCTTGTCGTAGGAGCCGTTTTTATGCGCTGCAATAAATACTTATGGACAGCAATGCCTGCGTTAAGCATCTTTGTTCATGGTCTGGAAATGGTCACTTTCCCCCGTTATCTCTGGTTTTTTACCATATTTATTGGCAAGTTTGCTCAACTTACATATTATTCGATGCATATATGTTATGGGTAATTTACGCTGACATATTTGCGATCTGTCCCTACCCTATAATCGGAAAGTACAATTTGCGCAATGCAACAATCATTGCATGATGAACAATTTCTTTGGAACTTTGAACCTGCTATCAAATAAAATTAGGAAAAGAAAGTTGCTGCAAATATAAAATGAATGAAACGCTTCAGCTTTT
>JAQFZW010004154.1:0-10971 GCA_034687055.1 Heteromurus nitidus | reverse complement strand
ATGTTATGAACACCAAATATCGATATTCAAGATGTTAATTTTGTTGAGCAAATTAGGGTGAATTTGCTGAAGGACATGAAAATCGGTAAAAGTGTAACGTATCGGTAATGTTCAAAAAACACAACCGTTGTTGGAGAAAAAGGGCTGGCCTTTGGAGCATTGTGTTCGTGTATTTAATACATTACAAGTTTGCGATGAAGGAAAACGCGCAACCAGAACGGACACACAGTGTGTTTTCAATCCTTTTTCCTTGTAAGATCGTATGTGTGTCTGGCCTGCTCCTCTGAACTTGTTTCGGAATTTGCATTAAAGGAATTGAAAATTTATGAAGCTTAAGAGCCGGAGCTCGAAGAGTGTAGAATAAGTGGAGGAATGAGGATGAGGAAGGGAAAGCGAGTGAGCAAGGAACATGATACAAAGTTTATTTTTTTCAGAGCAAGAGTAAGTAACCATCTTGTAAGTATATAAAAGGGGATAGTAGATAGATGTATATTCTGTCTGGGAAAAGATTTACAGCATAATGATCTCCTGGTTTGGATCTTGTTCTTCCTTCCCTATCCCTATCTTTCCAACTGCAGCGAGCCAAGAGCGTATACATCGTCATCATCCTCTAAAGTATCGGCATGTATCATCAAAAACCTTTGGATATTCGAATAGCTTTCTTCTTCTTGAATTCTTGCTCCTAAAGTCGGTAACGGGGGAGAGCAGATATTACAGCATTTTTCCCCTCTCCTGAAGATGGAGAGAAAATGGAGTGTATTGTACATCCTCCAATCCCAATCTCATTTCCGTATATTATTACAACATTTTCTCCCAAAGTGAAACATATTGAGAGAGAGAGAGATACACTCTCCCATATATTCTCTAGTTTAAACGTATTTTTGTTAAAGGATAAAGGATGCTACAAAGACTTAAAATGCTACAGAGTATTATCTTCCAGTTTTTCCTCCAGATTTTCTAGGGACTTGATGGAGCTCTAGTGTGTGTGTGTGTCTTCCCTACTTTGTCCTGAACCTTGTTCCCCATTTTCACTCAATATCTGATAAAAATAACAAGAAGGGACTTTTTATGTGCTTAACTATCCGGTCTCTACTTCTCTCTCTTCCTCGCCCAATGCAATAATAATATTACACTACAGCATACATAATTATCAAGCTCGTCATCAGCACCAGCGTCACATACGCTATCACATCACCCTCCTCCTTCTTCTTTAAACTTTTCTCTTTTCCTCCTCCGCTTGAGAAAACTTTTTCTTGGCAAAGTCATGAAATCCTTCTTGGTTTGGTGTAAAAAAGGCAACAAGCACAAAAAACGCAACATCTGAAGAAAAAAGTTGTGAGTTTGACTCACGCTTCATTGCTTGTCAGTCACTAACGTGGCTTTAAGTGCAGTCTCGTTCGTAGTCACTTTTGCTTTTTTTTCTCTCGCAGATCCAATTTCCTCCAGAAAGAACGGAGAGAGAAAAGCCATTTTCACATCGATTACAAGATGCTAAAAGTCGATATCGGATCCATGTTTCACTTTTTGCATACCCATTTCCTCATTAGCCAAAAAGATATATCCCAAGACAGCAGACACCCCAGAGCATGTGCACGTATATCGTGTGCCCTACATTTTCCCTCTTACTCTCATTCAACATAACTTTTTGGTTGAGTGAGTTGCCTGAACAAAAGCTTCCAGTGGTTTTTCCGGTTTTCAATGAAAAATACATTTCGGAGGAACAGCCAGAGCATTTTTTAACGTGAGGCATTATTCTCTCGCCCACACCCGTAATAAAATTTTTAATTGATGCTCAATTTGGAAATGGCTGGAGAGCCCCTGTCGAGAAGTAAAATTGGGAAATGGGACCCTTGTAAAAAAAATTTGCTCTCGTCTCGCATTCCAGTCATGAAAGAAGGATAAGAGATTATATAACTCTTCCCCTTGTTTTATTCTTCTTTGGCATTGGCACACACACACGGTGTGGCTATAACATGTTGACAGGACGAGAGGACGCGATGATACCATTTTTATTGATATGAGAATGAGAGTATATAGTCAGAGTGTCTCTGTCTGTGTGGAGTAGCATGTATTCTAGTAAAACTCCTCGTTTAATCCAGGATTTTCCCTTCCGTTATCCACTCCACATTTTTCCCCAACAATTTTCTCCCGTTTTGTAGAAAGGCTTGAAAAAGCTGAAGAGTGAAACCACTTCTTGTTGGCGTTCCTTCCTTACTATATCTTCCCCCATTTTCCTCTCTTTCTCTCTCCTGCCAGAGAGCAATAATATCATCAACCTGTTTAAAATTCATCACAAAAGCTTGAAAAGGTATTTCACTTGGCTCTCAAACGGAATACGAGAGGAATGGAAGGAGAAAAGGAGAAAGAGAGAATATATATCTATCCACCGTTATTATCATCATCATCATATTCTCCCCAAAAACTCAAGTGTCTTGTGTACCCCGAGACAAAGTTTTTTTTGTGCTGAAGTTTTTGGAGGATGCTAGTGGAGTAGAGAGACAAACATAGAAAACGTCTGTCGAACATTTTCATTGCTTCTGTGTAGAACCGCGAGCACCGCACACCACCATCCCACTACCACCATATCCTATCATCATCATCATCATCACAGTATAAATACATCCGGTTACCATTTTAAAGCTGATGCTGCGAAGCCCTTAAACCTAAAAACTTTCCCTTTCATTCCCAACTCTACAAAATAGTCTCTTTTTCTTCCATATCCTTTGCCAATTCCTCTGCGAGCTTCTCTTTTTTTGGAAGGAAAACCACTACAAAAAACAAGGTTCATACTTTTGTACCTGCAACTTTTCTACTCGAATCAAATATAAAAATATAATTTATTTTTTCGTATAGTCTGAGTTGGGTCCTTCGATCTACTACTAAATTCCTTTCTGTCTGCATCCGCCTTCATTGGAATTCCTCTGGTTTCAAGGACTCTTCTTGGAACTACCATTTTATGCATATTTACCCTCAATTACAAAAAAACACATAATATTTGGCGGCTTGGTCTCCCAATTTTCTACCTCGGAAATGTTCAAGGATAAACCAAGTCCAAGTCGCATGTTCCATTTAATTTTCGAACTACAGCCAAGACCTTGCTTTTCCCCTGCAATGATCGTTAGAATTACAATTATGAGCTCATTTCTTTTCCCCAAGGGAAATGCAACCATAAATGCAAGCGCAATGAATCGAATGAGTTGAGCTGAATAACATAACATTCTTCGTGTGTGATTTTTTTGTAAAGAGGAAATCCATTTCCCTTTCTTTCTTTCTTGTCTATCCATATGGTAGTTGAGATGACGTGAAATGGCTTCCAATAAGAATGATTACTACTCGGTCTGCCGCTTTTCGAGCATATTGCCAAGTGATTTGTGCTGCCCGCTATGTTTATGTTGTTGATAGTATAAAATAGTATAAATGTAGTACTTCAGCTGCCATAAAGTTTGCTCATGCCTATAAAATGCACATTTCCATATATTCTCCTGCTGCTCCCCACCACTAAAAAAAGAGGAATTTTCTGTCCTTTTGGACTTGGACTAGAATGGAAAACTTTGTGCCAAAAAATTATTTTCCTACGACATGACTTCATTCAATTCATACATATTGCTTTATGTACGCCACGATTTTAATACAAAAACTATTTGCATATTACATTTAGATGGGAATAGGGAAGGGATGTATGTGCACCAGATTCCAGTTCATAATGAGATTGCAATTATACGCAACATTCCAACTTTCTCGTGGTAAAGTGTTCAGCACAAGTGAACGAGTTGAAATCGCGAAATGATTTCATTTCTCTGAAATAATATTGCATGTTTTAATGGATTCTCTCAACAATGATGACTAATCCAACACGTATTGAAATAGAAGCTGCCTTATAAAACATGTTATTGAGTTGCCTCCATCTGGGATAAGAATATATATGCATTGAGTGTGTCTTTTGTAAGCCACCCATTGTACTAAAAAGCATACTTTTCTCAGAGTGAATCAAGAACTTTTCCCTTCTTTGAGAATAATCGCTATTATCATTGAGCAAGGCCAAGAGTAGAAGCTGAGAAAAAGTGGAGATATTCCAAGAAGTCATAATTTTTGTAAGGACGAAGAAGAAAAAAATTTATTTGCTAAGGCGAAACTGGAAATAACCGCACACTTTTCTGGCCATGATACACTCTTCTTTTATATGTACTTTCGTACAGGTTTATTCTTGTTATGAATTTTTATAGAGTCCGTATTTTCCCAGCAGCACCCTTTGAGAATCAATGTACATATCGTTTCCTCTTCAACCATATATTTAATTCAGTCAGAGAAATGAGAGTCGTTTGGCAAAGTCCCGACAATTTGTGCCAAATTATTAAATGGGTAAATGGAGCTTGGAGGTTTTCTCCATGCTCTCGCTCTTTATGGCAGAAAAAAGGCTGTCGTTAACAAAAATTGCTTTCTAATAATAATCAATGAAATGATTTAGTGCTTTTTGTCGCATCCTTTTTCCAGCTCCATTCCTTCCCCACAAAATTTTTTTTATTGAGTTGTGTGTGTGTGACTCTGTGGTCTTCTTGTGTGCCATGATCCTTTTACTACAACATTCATATTATCGATACCGATACCATACCACCACCATCACCGATATGAACTCAAAAGGATAGACTAGAAAATGATAAAAAATGTGACTAAAATTTATACAATATGTTCAAATACTACACACATACTACAGCTTATCATACATTTATACCCTTTTCTCTTCCACATATTTTTGGCTTTGTGAAATTCCTTCTTAAAGATGATGATTAGGATGAGAGTATTTATAGGAGTGCTTTTCCTCACATATTTCTTCTTCTTTTTTCCTTTCATTTTTTTATCCTTTTTATAAGCTAAGCACTTCCTTCTCCCCAGGAAAAAAAGTGATGTCCTGCTGAGACGGCTTTACCCAATATGACCACGATAGCGGGATATATCATCATCATCATCCATCCGCTGCTGCTGCTGACCAAATACTTGCCCCACCACAACTCACAATGTACAAAATAGAACTATAAAATAAAAGTTTCAAGCAGTCCATATACATTTCATACATATGTTTCTCAAGCAGAACATCGAACGAAAAAAAACTTCTTCCAGAAACACTAATTTACTTCTCCCCTGTGATTGATAAGATGAATAAATGTAGTCTAGATGGTGAAGGTGGTGGTTACCTTTCACTTCACCAAAGCTATAGTCTCACATATCACTCGTGTTTTTTTCTTCCTCGCCTTATTCCATCTTCCATCTCTCCTCGCTTTGGTTTTTTTTCTGGAGGCGCGCACAGTGTGTGAACGATTAGCATAACGCGTATAAAACTTCATTGAGTGTGTAATAAAAGGGTGAATAATGTGAAGCTATTGCTCCAATGTTCATATGGCGTATACCCATACCTTCCCCTTCCTCTGAACCGCTGGAGTTTTGGGTTTGGGTTCACGGTCCACTGCTCCTTATGTACAAGAAAATAATAATAATGTGCATGCAAAGCGGCGGCGTTCCCCTCTCCAGGAAAAAAAGTTGGGAACTCTTCGAGAAAGGGAAGTTGTACATGTGTTCTCTCCTCCGGAGAAGAAGAAGAATAAGAAAAAAAGCCGGTCAGCATAAGTTGCGCCTGGTCTGGTCTGGCCTTTCCTTCCTTCCTCCTTCCCTCTCTCTCTCTATCTTCTTCTGACTTTTTTTTGCTTTCTCTCGGAAAGGAGAGTTTGGTAATGAAGTCGCCGTGGGTGAAGTTGGTGAAATATATTGCACAATGTGGGCATAGTTAGTTCAAGTAATGGGCCCCTTGCGGGCTATTCCACTCTTGTGTGTATGTATGATGAGCGGGGTAGGCGATTTCAACTTTTTTTTTCAACTTCTCCAGCTTCCTTTTCTCTCTCTTGTAGTCAACTTTCGCAAAACATTCCGAAGGAGGGAAGGAGTTTAGGAAAAAGGAATGTGAGAAGAAGAAAGTATGAGGATCGCCGCCAATATAACAGATTGTTACCGTTCTATAATAACATTGTTGGTGTGGTGTGGGTATGCATGTCTGCATCAGTGAATAATATAAAGAGCTACATATTATAAAATGGTTATTCTCTCTATCTTTGAATATGTTTTGGGGGAGCAGGATTGGAATAATACAAGGAGAGAAAATTTACGCATGAGTTATTACTTTTATCATTAACATATTATCAAGTGGACTGCTAATAATGCACGAGTCACACTCGGTTGAACGTGAGGAAACCCAGCCCCATATATTATACAGCTTTGGCACAAACACACACCGAGTCCGCGTACAAAAAAAACTGATTCCATTCCAAAATTCCGAAAGCAACACACGAGAAGTAGATCCATATTGAAATGAGGGAAAGGGGAAACCACTTTTTATGGGTTTCCTGTAGACCACTTCATTGTATTTATATATGCTTGCTCTGTTGTCAAAAAATGTATAGTGACTGATGGGATATTATGTATGGACTCCGGACTCATTGGTTAGTTAGAGGAAAATTCCCTAATCACTTTTACTTCCCGAGCCAATTAACTACGACGACAGTGCTTGGCTATAGCTTTCATCAGAGAATAATTAATAGAAACATGAATATTTAATTGGCAACTTATATTCTGTCACCAGAACAAGGGCTAATTGTGTTCTCTGTTTGATCTCTGTAAATAAGTTATCGCATTCATTGTGACCAACTCCACAATAAATGTTCATCTAATCGTAGACGAGCCTCGTATTAATGATGCAATGGTGCTGTGGCTGTGTGAATTGAGACCGAGGCAAAATATGAGCAAGCTCATTAAAATAGTTATTATGTAACCCGTGCATACATGCGGAATATGGATTGAATACAGAAATAATATAAAGTAATCAGAATTCCCTTTAACCATGCAAAAGAAGTTGCTGATTCAACTCTCTAAATAAACCTTAAATAATGCTTCCCTGGCATTATTTTTTGTCTTGTCTGCATTCGTTTTCCTGTGTTGTAACAGTGATAAATTTCAAATCAAATAACTGCAGCCAGTTTAGAAAGAGAAACTATATACATACACACGGCTCAAAGTTTCCCGTCTTGACAAGCGTGAGGAGGATGCGGGCGTTTTACTTTCACTTGAACTGAAGTGAAGTGAAAGTGCAGCAATTTTCTACGAGATGAACCAACGAGCGAAGAATGCATGGTTAGACACAATGTATAACTTTCACTTCGTATTCTATCAGATATTCACCTCGGAAAGAGGATGTGAAGTGAAGTAAGATGTAGTTTTATGCAAGTAGGTACATTTCCTCCTCCTTCCCCAAAAACTTAAACTTTTCCCCTTGAGTAAGCATCATCGACATAAGTAATAACACTTTCACAGCTTTTTATACGTTTCCATACGTATCCCGCTGGGTATCCGCACACGTGCCCTACATAAATACGATGTTCTAAAAGCATATACCTCCTCCGCCTGTACACACACACTCTCTCTCTATCCTTTCACGAACGAAAATAAAGTCAACATCTTTTGAATCTTTAATGACCCTCTTTCTGTTCTGTTTGGAACATTTTCACAGGGTTTTCTTCCTAGTTCACTTTTTTTGTGGATAAAATGGAACAAAAAGTCCTTGAACGATAACGCTTTTATCATAGTCGAGTGATCGAGAGAGTGGTTGAAGAAAGACGAGCCTAAAATCTGAGTTATTTTTGACGACCATCCAGTATAGATTCATGAGTATGCATCAGCTAAGTTATAAGACAGCTTTGAGGTTTTAAGTTTTTTTGAGCGTTTTGCGCGGAGAAGTGCACACATGATGTATGAGGATGTATATGTGCGGCGAAGTTGTGTGTTTGAGAGAGGAAATCGGTGAGAAAAACTTGTTGGATTGGAAGATTGGAAGGGAAACTAATTAATAGTTACATGACCACACATAGAATCTGAAAGGGAAATGAGTTAAGAAGAAAACTTGTCACAAAGGATTTTCCACTGAGGGAGTGTGATTAAAGAGTGCATTAATGTAATTGTGTTCGGAAAACAATAGAAAAAGCGAGGGAATGTGTGTGTGTGTGGGGAAAGAGTTTTGCCAAAGTATTTAATGAAGTGACAAAAGCTTTTCTCACTAAATAATAAAAAAAAGTGTGCGCCGCTCCAACTTCAAGTCACTAAACTATTGCAGAAAGAATTTTTGTGCGAATGCGAATTTATTGCGAATTTAGGGTTACCCGAAGACAAGAAACTTTATTAAGGCTGTCAAATACTTTCCTTCTTTATATTAGATGGCCATTACGCTAATGAATTTTTAGATTTTGGTTTTCTTCCTTTCCCAACAACGCACGGTTATGAACTGTTGCGGGCAAGTGTGACCTCTCCAAAAAAAATATTTTTCTTCAGATGAGATTTGCAAAACTATGTTCAGACTTGAGAGAAAGTTGCTCAGAGTCAGACAAAGAATTCAATAGTTTCATTTTAGTTTTCATTCTGGAATTTTTCTAATCTGATTGAAATATTTTACTTGAACGTGTCGTAAATACAAAATCGTGTACTAAATTCAGATGAATATTTATGAATATTGAAGACATAGCTTCAACCTGTTCTGCTGGACGCTGGACATTATCAAATTTCTTCATGCATGCCTTAGCGTATTGTTTGCGGAGAACTGGAAAAAGATGCTTCGAAATCCACGTGCAGAAATGTGTACGCAGGTTCCTATAAAACTTGTATCAGTTTATCTGGTTTACGACTATTGATATTGATATTATTGTGGTGGGCGATTACTTTAAAGTTCAAAACCAACTTAGGTGGAAAAAACTTTTCTATATTCATCGGATAGAATATGCCGAGGTTTTTGTACCTGAAGATACCTTATAAGTCCTCTGACTCTGCAATTGTAGTTCTCTGGTTCCTAATTCAATTCAGACCTTGATGGGCTGATGGTTGCATCAAAATTCCGAGTGTTATTGATATGACATCTTCTTAAAAGAGAAATACGGTTATGATCATAAGACAACATTGGTGAAATCAAAGCAGAAGCCGAGTCAAGCAACTTTTGAACACTCGCTTCGACGATGACCCTTGCACGCTTCCTCCAATCACAAGAGAAAACAGGTGCAATCACAATCAGCACGGACATATTATATTATCGAAGACACGAGTTTAGAACGGAACCGAGCATACTTCCACAATTTCCACAACTTCTTTTTTTCATGGCAGAAAATATTTGTGATTCCAAGTAATGCCACGTTCCTGTTGTAAACAGAATCAGAAAAGGCATATTGCATTTGTTTGTGTTCTCAATTTCTTCGAAAGTCATCTCAGACTAAATGATTTTGTGTGTGTGCTTTTTTTTTCAAAGGAAGATTTTCCATATTACTCCATCGTTTGGAAAGTGGTATCAAATGAAATGAACTTTTTTTGTGGAGGGCTTTAGCATTTAATGACACCCATAAAGACTTGGAGGCACCCCACTTCCCATCACCAAGTATTACAAAACTATACACACACTCTTCCTCTCGAAGATAAAACCAGGGCTTCCTTTGAAATGAATGAGTTTTTGCCCTCAAATTTGAACTTTTTCTCTCCGAGAAAATCGGGGGGAAATTTTGTCAAAGAGGAAAAGTTGTGAAATTGTAATGAGTTGAAATAAGTTCTTGATCAGAGAGATGATATCATCTGAACTGAACCATGGGCTTTTCAGATACAAAATGGATTTTTCTCCAGCGACAGAGAGTCAAGTCCAGACTTCCAGAGTGAGTGACTAATCTCTGTTTTAAAGAATATTGATTAAAACTCGATGTTTGTTTTGTCTTCTTTGATGTGCCGACTCATGAACGACAAGTTTTTCTATAAATAAAGGGATACCTACCTATCCGCTTTCCTTTCCTGTATCGTGTTGCCTATTTATTCCAGTTCGGCGAATAAGCATAAAAGCAAATAACTTCTGTGCTTGTGTAACACTTCGTCTAAGCTCATCAAGGGGAAATTGGAAGCTTTTGTAAACATTCATACATGACATGTCATGTTGTCTGATGTAAATTTAACACCACTTCAGACTAGGATTTTTTTTGACAAAAAAACACAAGAAGTGAAAACGGCTATTTGCTTCTTGTCGTATACTTTTAGAACGTGTTTTGGAACAAGTAATTAAAATTCGGAGGGGAATATTAATACCCTGTAATTCCTGATACGAGACGGAGAATGGAAAAGCCTAAATAGTTTGGATCGGGAGGAGAAAAGCCCTGGGGAGATTCTCAACAAGATTTGGGAGAGAACAAAGGGGAACTTGAGCCTTTCCACTTTTACGACAAACTTTCGATTCGGTTTACAACTTTCATTCCCTCCGTCGGTATAGCTTCTTCCCGAATACTTCAAAATGAGAGATTAGTTTATGAACAACATCAAAAAACCGGCACTGCCAACAATGTTCAGACAGAGCTTTCCCACATTCAAGGTCTGGTGTCTGGCTGAGCACAGTTTTTTAAGAAGAAGCCCTCATCACATCTCACTCCCATTTTGACAACATTGGCAAGGATCGTGAAAGGAGCGTCCTTGCTCTTTTAATGAAAACCTCTGACTTTTACTTGCATCCTTTATGAATGACAGTTGTTCTTCTTCCTCAAGTGTCTTTACAAAATATATGACATGACATGATTAACAAGACTCCCAGTCCAGAAATGACATGTTCTTTCTCCGCACATTTCATTCAGTGAATTCGAATAGATTTCTCCGAGTTTACAGCGAGGCAAATTGTTATCTCTCTTCCTCTCTCTCTCTCTCTCTCTTGTCAGTTAACCTTGCATAACATAAACACTCGCATGACCTCACCAGTTTACATCCTTTATCTTCCTTTATTCCTTGACAAAAAGGATAAAGGAAGCAATGAAAAGAAGCTTCAGCATAAAATGAGGCAAACTCTGTGCTTCTACCCGGAGATCATTATCATTAGAGGAACAATGTAATTTAGAAGTTGGAGCAGCCCTCCATTTTGCAACCAGTCTCAAT
>JAQFZW010004153.1:0-10973 GCA_034687055.1 Heteromurus nitidus | reverse complement strand
ACCGACAAAAAAACTTTTCTAATAAGTGTCGTACACCTCTCTCGCCCTTTCACTTTCCACTAATCGTAATAAAATAAGGTTCGAGGGTGTTGCAAGACTTGTAATGAAGTTGAAAAACTATCCTCAACTTCAGAAATCGCATATGACCCTTGCTCTATTCTCGACACATCTCTAACTGGAACCAACACATATTATTCCGTTCTGCTTCAGCTACAGATATATGTACTTTCTCTGCTGTTTGCTACTAATTCGGGTGGGATGGAATTAGCCTGCGTGCCTACCTCTCCCTTTTGTTATAACTCCGCATTCCCACGTTGATATAATGATTTAGTACGCAAACACTGATCCTATTTCACATCTCTCATTTGGCAAAGGAGATAGGGGCTCTCCCTTTCATTCATCAAAGTTTTATTTTGAGTTATCCTCCCACACGTGGATTATTTCCCTCACATCCTGCAATATGAACGTGTATCTGTTGTTCTCCTGAAGAAAGCGGATTCGACTAACGTTAAGTTCGAAGCTATTGACTGACGGAAAAATAGTATTAGTTTTCGACGCCTGCTCTCGGCTGTCGTCGAAAGACTTATTTCTCTAAAGGAAGGTATGTCGTAGAGAGGAAGAGCAAATCCTGATTACTTCTACTTAGCTACTTTTCATATAAACAAAGGAATTTTTGGCGGATGGTCAGTTACAACCTTACAACATTCGTGTCAGTGTTGACGGATGGTCACTTTACCTTATTAGAGAATGTGCTTGTGAGAGGGAGTGGGAGTGAGGTGAATCAGGAGGGAGGATGATGTTACTGAAATCAAGTTGAGCTCCCGAGAAGATTATATTAATGTATTAAAACAAGCACTTCCTCCATTGCCGACATTTCGACATTTCCACGAAAGGGGTACGGTATATCTACTACATTATTGTTTCCAGGAACTGCCGAACGGGATTAATAAAAAAATCTTTTTGTAATATAAACAATGTTAATGATTTTCAATAATGTAATATAGCAGTTTCAACTGTTTATGTAAAATATTTTACACAGCTGCTATAAAATTGAAAATTAATCTTTATTTACTTCAGCTGTTGCCGATTAAAACACTAGCATTCTTGGAGCGTGGTAGTAGAAGATACACAATTTCTTGAAGTCTAATTCTAAGATATTATTTATGGTATGGTGATATCTCTCGCTATGTCTTGTGGTAAAATTCCGGACCACCTACTCACTCACCTCACCACCACCGCCGCCGCCCACGGTTGTAACTACGTATTTAATATGTTGGAGGAAACCCACTCCTTTGAGTCATTAGGAAATTTCAATTTTTAAAAAAGCTTGCACATTGTAAAGTACCGGCATGGAATGATTGTGTTATGAAGGTATGTATCTTCAAACTAACTGAAGGAAGGTGTTACCTACTTGCAGCTATAATAGATGAGTCTTAAAACACATACTCTCACAGCTTCCTATGCGCCTCTGATAAATTAACCTTGTCGGGATGCAATTTACCTCACGTTTGTAACCAGCCCCCATCTCCCATTACACATTCTCCAAGTTGGAAATATATCAGTTGTGGCATCTTGAAAACGTGGGAAGTAAAAGAGGAAGGTAGAAGGTGTACAAAAGTGCTTCTTCCCCTCTTTCGTAATACCATCATGAGCACACATCAAAAATGAGGAGAAAGAAGTTAACTACGAGATTTCCGAGGAAAACGAAATGACTAGAAGTCCAACTAATGCTTTTACTTTACTCCACCACACCGTCAATATTTTCCCCGCAGATGAAACCTTAGACAAATGCCCTGAGCTTTCCACAAATCATCCGTATGTTCGTCAAATTTGAAACGTTGGTGGGTTTTGGTTTCAAGTACAATAACGAGGTCGATTTCTCAGACATGAATACCTACAGTTTTTTTCTGAAGGAAATTGAAACCCGTTTGTGGGTTGATCGGAGTGAGTGAAAGGAAGCTTTGAAAAAACACGTATGCAATCAGTTGACAATTCACATTTTGCATTTTGATGAGAGCAAACGAATCGCACAAGTTTTTTTTTCTTCCTCTCAAGTTAGAACAAGTCACATATCCTCAGATTGTCAGGAGGTAAAAAAAAAGATTTTTTTGGAAGAGAAACGGACAGGCAGACAACTGAGCCAACTGTTCTATGTTCTCTCCTTTCAAACAAGGGACCTAATAGTTTCTATACGAAGGGAGGTGCACACATGAATCCTATGATGTATGGGGTAATAGGAGTAACGCCAACTTTAGATGAAAGATATGTAGGGAAAGGAGAGAAAGTAGGAAGGAGTAATCGTCTTTGACATACTCTTTTCAAACCTGGTGAGCACCATCATTCCCTGTTGCGAGAGGAGTAGGAAGCTCACACACTCTTCCTCTACTCCCATGTCACGTAGGCATTTGTATTGTAAGGTTTCTAGCGCTTTGGGAGGCTGCCACCAACGAGAGTCTTCAATTTTTATGGGAGAATTTGGGATATACACGACACAACGGCTTTGCCGATTTTTTTTTCTCTCCACATTTCTCTCGAGAGAAAAACTTGAAAATATTGAGAGTTGGCTGGTAGTTTGGGAAAAGGGTTGTATAATTTAGTGAGCTTATAGAGGAGGAAGGGAAATCCTAAAGAGGTGAAAAAACTTTTTTTGGGTGAGCAATAATTTTTTTTTACAAAAAAATGATTCAGATTTACGTCCTCCTCCTCTGAAATGTGTTTGCAAACATGAAAGTTGCTCGTTTGTGAATTTCTGTCATTTACACTCCGAAGGAAATTGCTCACTGACTAACTTTAACCATCTCACATGAGCAGCATGTTTTTATATACTACTTCCTGGATTCCCATTCCCCCTTCTCCTCTCTCTCTCTGTTCGCACTATACTCATTCTCTCTCTCTGGAGTATTGTGGACAAAAGGCAGTAGCAACAGAGTTGTGTGTCGTGTTAAGCTTTCCACCAACTTGTTGTATGAAAGTCATTCATTCATCTATCGGCTAAACTCAAAATCGACTCCTCCATATTATGCGCAAAATGTGAGTTTCGTCAACTGGTTATTTGGTCGGTGTTCCGAACCCGCAAAAATATAATAATAAAATATATATCAAGCGGAACACATTAGTTTCCACACAATACCCGGAGTCAATTGCTTTTCCCCTTTGTGCGCGCACAAAATATGAATGTATTTATTCGGAATTAGCTCAGCCGTGAAGATATTCAAGCTGTGTGTGGAGCGTAACTAAAAACTTCAAAAAATCAGTTCAATTAGTTGGGACTCCAGTTGCAACCGGAGGTTAGACGACAGCTGCACCGTTTCCCCCGATAGCTTGGTTGAAAAGGTCGCACGCGCATGCAACCATCCTATTTTTGGTTTTTTTTGGCTAACTACATCTTCTTGTCCTCGTGGAAATGTGAAAAAGAAGACTAAAGGTGCATTGAAATACAAGAAAGGCTTTTACGCGGATTGTGTTTGTTTAAGTGGCGAACATATGTACGCATGCATCAGGGAAAGACGCCGGGTGGATATATATTTTTGGTGAAAACTCAGGTGAAAGCCTTCTTGAACAGGCGCTTTCTCCAGACAATATTAATTACAAGTTCTTTGTCTCTCACCCCGTATCAACTTCACAGTTTCTTTGACTTCCGTTCAAGTATCTGTTTCAGTTCTCATGCAACACAAAAGACCACAATATTCCCTTCGAGTCTGCTCTGTTTTTTTGGAGTTGATGCAATTTGTACTATAAATGATAAGGGGAAGTATTACCTTTCCCGTAACGAATAATAATAATAATATGGGAAAGTGGATCCCTTTTGAGAGTGCGTAGACAACCTTCACTCCTCACATTTTAAATCTAGGGTTTTCATAAATTGTGGCTTATTGTGTGCTGATAACTGAAACAAGACACCGCATATATCAAATTTATAAGAAAATTAATGCGAAACTGAAAATATTAATATTGAAGCTTTTAGCATTATTCCCTTTCTTCAGCGAATTTTCCCTTCAAGATGTCACCTACTTCTATGTTTCTTTCAAACCCCTCTCATTCGAGTAGTTGAATCGAAAGTAAAAGTAATAACTGTGCGAAACCATAGTCACCCAGAGTACTTCGGAGTCAATGATTTTCTAGCCCACCAACCGCAACGTCTACCAGCGGAAATTAGTCTTAATATGATGAAATGAGAAACGCGGTGTAATTGTGGTAGCACTACAGCACTCCACACATACAAACTGAGTGGAAATAAACAAAGTGGAAGCTGAGGAGAAAATCCTATCAACAAAATTTTCAACAGAGTACATCATATATAACTAATAAGAGTGGAGGAGGCAGACAAGGAGTATACGTATGTGTTTCTGGTTTAAGATGAAGATGACAAATATATACGTCTTCACCGAAAGAGAGGACAATATTCGAGAGGAAATTGAATCGATCCTTGTCACATTATTTCCCCAGATTGAATTGATCCTCATCTAATAATACCATTATTATTTGTTTCTTCTCTTGTATCTCCCCCACTCATTCCGTGTATAGTTGATAGTTTCTGGAGAGATGTTCGTCAGTTTGTGGCATTCACTCTCACTCCTTCGAATCGTACTTTTTTCTCTCATATGCCTCCAAGCTTCAAGAGTCTGTAATAGAAGAGTGAAGTTTGATGGTGTAGTCATTGGAAACGGTATGAAAGTTTGTCATTCTGTGTCGTCTTTTTATTTTCGGGGGGTATTTTTTCGAGGAAAAATGTCTCCGTCAAATTTATTCCTTGTTCCATTGATGGACGCTAAAGAATATTAGGGAAAGTGGGGGTTTCTCTTATGTAAAATACCTCTCATGTCACAGAATATGTATCTACCTGAGCTATATTTATTATTTATTTATTTTACTTTAGAATTGCAACAACCACGCTCCATAAAACTTCCGTCACGACGTCACCATTGAAAGATGATTGGCAAAAAAAAAATTGAATTTTCCCCGTCTTCAAAGTCTTGTACGATTGCAGTTGTACCTCTTCCCCTGTTTTCCTCATAATTTATTAAAGTAAAGTAAAAACGTAAGAAGCTTGTTTTGCGATTGTCCCGTATCGTATTTGACTTAACTTTAAGAAGATAATGTGAAGGGGTTCACTCTCTTCCTTTTTTTTTGATGAAACGGAAGCCTTTTTGTGGTTCGGGAAGAAAGAATACCTATTTCCGAGTCTCTCGAAGAGCTAAACTTTCTCTCATCCTTCGTGTCGCTGTGGTTTTTGTGGTACTTTCTCTGGTATCAAGTTGTTGATTGTATTTTCCATTTCCCTTACCACCATATTATCACACATATGCTCTATATCCAGTCTAGATTCAAACGATCCGTATTTGGTTCACTGCTACTTATTTTTTGTGACTATAAAGGTTGTGCAACCACACAACCGAATTATATAAATACAAAAAGGGAAGGAGTTCTCTCTCATATCCCTCCATACATTATTATGCGATCGAGTGCAGTCTGTTTTCACATCAGACTCCAGTCAAGTCTCCTTGTTTACGTGTACCCAACCTTGTGGGGGATCAAAGTGAAAAAGGAAACTTTGGTGTGTATCTTGATAGTTCGTTTCCAGACTGATATTTGGTGATTGGTATTGATATTGGAATAAATATTGAATGAGTGAGAGAAGGGGATACAAAAAATATGAAAAGCGTATGCGACTTGGTAACGAGGAAAAGCTATTGAAATTCAAATTAGGCAGTCGTATATTTCCTTTTTCCCTCTATTCGCAAAAGCAAAAAAAAAATTCCCACAAGTTATACACATAATGTGCATATACACGTACTCATATTCTAATTTCAGAGCGAAAGAACTTTTTCTCCTCTTTTCTTCCCCTTCTCCACACTGTGTACGCAGGGGATCTGGTGGATTTTTTTTGTGTAAGTAGGCATTTCTCAATATTTGACTAGCTATTACACTTGTTATACTTTGGCTTGTGCTGTTCCTTCCGCTGATGATGATGGGGAGATGGGGCGATGAGGACGGGAGTCCAGCCTACCACTTGGATATATCAAAGCAGTGCTTTTCTCTCGCTTTCTCTTTGGATCCTTGCGTTTTCCATGTCGTAACATTGGCGAAAGTGAGAAGAAAGCAAACAGGCTAGACAGAGAGTCACTATAGATTTCTGGAAGGGGAAGTAACGCGCTGTAGCAAACAACGGAATGCATGCATAGAAAGGCACCTTCACACATACACACACACACACTTGTTCCGCATAATAAAAAATCGAACACGAAAAAAGTCTTAATGTCTATTTCTACTCTCCCGTCTGGAATATATAGAATTTTTTCTCTTTTACATAAAAAGGCCTATAAGCAGTCAATAGATCGGCATTAGCATTACAAAAAAAGGTTGCAAACAAATCATGCTTTTCATCAGCCAGAATTAGCCAGACTTGAAAAGAATAAATTCATTCATGAGAAAATTTTTCATGGGATCGAGAAGCCTCTTTCAGCAATCAAAATCTTTTGCCAGTTTGTTAGAGTGCCAGACAGAGAGAGTGTGTGTGTGTTGTCATCACATAAGTATATGTGTATGGATGCTTCGTACGTTTGAATAGATAGGCAACTGTGCATATGCCCATCTGTGAAAATTACTTACGTTCGGTTTTTCCCCAGCTTGTCGAAGTACTTACCAAAAAAATCATATAATGCCGAAGGTGAATATTATGTCTGAAAATAGCTCATCTTCACCAAGCACTAGATGAAAAAACTGTCTGTTTCTATTCTCCCCTTTGATTTATTCTTTTCTCAGGGATCAGATTCAGTCATACTTTCTAAGAAAGTGTAATGCCCCTCCTGACGCCCATCATCTTTCTTATGCAAGTTTGTTCAAACGATGTCAAAGGAGCACGGGAAAAAATCACTGGTTACATCACCATAATCCTTTGTAACAATTGCGTAGGCTTTAAGTACGAGAGAAAATTATCCTTCCAATTGTGTAACTCCAACATTTCCAACAATGTTTTTGCAAGCAACTTTGTTAGCGTATCAGACCCGTAATTTAATCGTACACAATCAGGCTCTATGATTAGATTGCTTTTTTTCGCAGCATTCAAATTAAAACGTAACCAAGTACCACCGTTTTTAATGGCTTGTCGTTATTATGTCCCTGGGGGTATCCTCTCCCAAAATTTTATGATAAGCGAAACCAAACCCCATAATTACAATATTATTCTACTTGCTTCAAAGAGTATCAGGTACATATAAGGCAATAAGAAGAGATTTCTCGAGGACACAATTAAACCTGGCATCAGAGGGCGATATACGCCAAGTAAACCCAAATCATGGAACTTTCATTTCTTTGCATTTCCGTCATCTTCACACAGTAAACTCCGTTGCGTTAATATTTTAGGGGTGCTCCTCAAAATTCGATATGAATTCATGAGTGCATTAAATATTAAATCTGAGCGAAACCAGTGTACTCACACGAATATAAGATGCCTTTTTGCTTGCAAGTCCCGAAAACACTTTTCAAGTTTTACGTGGAAATCGTAACTCAGTTATGAAAAAGTGAACTAGAACAATTTCTCATTCCCAGATATTTGCAATCTGGTCCGAGGCAAGTTTTGAAGCGCGTTCGCAAAAAAAAAGAATGGCCCACTTGGATTTTAACACGGGATATAAAAGGGAAGACTAGTGTGAGAGCTAACGATGAATGAGTTGGTGGTTACTACAAAAGAAATTTTATGTTGTTTTATAAGAGGCTGTAAGTTCGCGGTTGGATAGCGACATGAACCAAAGTTATTAAAAAAAAGTGGGCGAGGAGATTGTGAAGAATAGCTTTCTGCTCTATACTTTAGCATCACCCGAGGAGGGGATTTTGTGTGTGGAAAAAAGTAGATTCCTTCTCTTGCCTCCATTCCTTGTGACGTGACAGGGCAGAAAGGGGGAGTTAAACACCAGCAGAGGATAAATTACCGGTGTGTGTGTGTTGAGAGGAAATGGATTAATTTTCGACATGCCCAAATTGACTACTCCATTTAGAGGATTGAAAAACAGAGCATTCCCCACTTTTTATGCAGTTGCTAATGTGAAAGAATGAGAATGAATACAATATTTTTTTCTTGAGAATCTGTTGGAAAAAAGGCTCTCAAAAGGAAAACTAAATATAGATACTAGGTACTTTATGTCACAATATATCCGACAAATCGTTGCCTAACACATGTCAGATACATTCCATTTTTGACAGCTTGTGTGACAGCGTCTTTGCGACATTACATCATTGGAGATGTCATGAAGAGGGTCATCATCCAAGACAATAAATTTCGCTCCAGTCCTCTTTCATGTCTCTTTCATGGCCAGGCGAACAAAATTTCGGGATAGTATGGAGATACATGAATGTACATCATCCAATCCATTTATATCTATAAAGTATATCAGTGTGAACCACGTATTTCAGCATTTCATACCTGCATGTGAGATGTGATGGTCAAGCAAGGTTGATCCGGCGCATGGTTGTAAAATCTTGCACAACCCTTTTAAGCCTGATTTTTCAACATCCTCGCTTCCCACTAAGCCACCGTAGGAAAACAAAGTTGGTCAGGATGAACAGAGCAGAGAGATGGAGAGAGAGAGACAGTAAAATAACAATTCAGTATGCCGATTGCTGAATCCCATGACATAGTTGACTCACAGAGATAGAGAGAAGGAGAGAGAGAGAGAGAGAGAGAGAGAGAGAGAACAAGCAAGAGAAAGCTGTCAGCTATCACACGAATCCGCACTCCTTTCTCCTTTTGTCTAATATCATCTTAGGAGAGAGCGGAGAGAATATGGAGGAAGAGCGATAACTCCTTCCATCTTTCTTTGCACAGAGAATAAGATGAGAGAGAAAGAGAGTTGTTTTCTAGATCATGTATATATGTATATCCCTCCTCCTCACAAGGTCTCAATGCTTGCAGAGAGAGATATATGTGAGCCCAGAGTCAACATTATCTAATGCTAAAATTCAACAAAACTGAAGGGAGACAACAAAGAGTGAATTCTCTCTCTCCGCCTTGGAGACCCTATCGCTTCACGTATTATTTACTGTGGCATTAACTTGATCCGGAAGATTTCGTAGGCATCAAACTCAGCCAGACAAACAAGCCCATAGATTTCTCAACCCGAACTTGTAAATGTAAATATAGAAGTGGTGGTGAGGAAATTCTAGGATAAAACTACGCAATAGATAATAAATGCCGCTTATTGTGGAGCTCTCTGAGGTGGTGGTGCTTTTAGCGTGTCTACCTACCTAGACCTACACTCTGGGTACTTGATTGTGTATAGGGGATCATGCGTGAATATCATCATGCATATTCGCCATGAAGAAGAAGAAGAAAAAATCTGTTGGAGTAAGCTTCATAAATTGGAGGATTGTACACAAGTACACACACACTGCCCTTTTCCAATTTATTCGTTGAACATTACACACGCTGACCTACTACGACACAGCTCCGGGGAGAGTGCATGTGTGCGTGTAATGGAGGAATGTGCGGAAACGGGAGAAAATGGCAGTTTCGTGTTTCCCTATCACTCTCATAAAAGGTGTGTATACACATACACACAATCTCTTTCTCTCTTCTCTCTCATCGTCAGCGAAATGATAAGTTTTGAGCACATAAAAAAGGAGACAAGAGACGAGAGCTCAATGATGATTCCTGTATCAAGGCTGCTTACTCAGGATTCACGAATAAAAAAAGGGAGAAGAGTGTGACAACAATAACGGAAGGTTACACCCATTCTTTGGAATTTTCCATATAGTTTAACTCGTTATTTTTTTTGAATGGAAAATGGATGAGAGAGTGTGTTGTAACTGGAGTGATGTGTTCGAGGATATTTCGCAGATGGGCTTCCCCATTCACCATATCATCCTTTTCCTCCTTTCTCTCTCTCTCTCTCTCTCTCTCTCGTCAGCTTTTCTCTTGTGACATTGAGGAAAACAACGGGGAATGTATATTTCATTATATTAGCTTGTGATGTTGCGCGTTCTCCTGATGTTCTCAGCTCTCTCTCTCTCCACTTTTACAATCATCTCGCCATTAGTCATCTTGCTCCTTCCAGTTTCCCCGTAATCCTGCCATGGTTGGATAGACTTTGTGAAAGGGAAATTTGGCTCGTGAAGGCAGTAAAGATGTGAATAATATATCAGGGTGAAATCAGAGACAGAGGGAAAAAGAAGAGAAACTTAATGATTCAACAATTTTCCTTCTCTCCATGTACAACTCCGTGTTCTTACGTAACTTGGGGAAATCAGGGGAGGATTCATTGCATATTTTTTTGTGAAAAAAAAATCGTATTAAAGGAGGAAGTCAAAAGCACTGTGTGAAATGGTTAAATGAAGAAATATGAAATCTGATTCGAGGAATAAAGGGAATTGGAGTGAGAAGTCAGTGAATCCAAAACCCTTTGCAAAGAGTAATAAAAGATTTTTGCCTGCTTTCACCAGCCAAACATGTTATACCAAAAGTGGAAATCAAATTTAGCTCATGTAGACCAAAAATTGTAAAGAACCCCCTATTGGAATATATTTGACTGGAAGAAACAAGTTTTTCATAATTTTCCACACAAAAAATATACGCATACACATATCCCTTCATTTTCCCAATAAAAAGTTGTTTTCATCACGAGGACGGGGAAGAAAAGGTGTTCTACCAATGCCCTCTCCGAATGTGAATTTGAGAGTGTGCTATTTTGAGAGAATGTCGAAACTTTTCCGAATATTATATATATGCCCCATTTCAATACAAACTGTGAGCATGAAGAAGCAACAGAGCGGAAACGGGTTGAAGAGAGAGAGAGAGAAACTTTGTTTCCTTCCTACATGTTGGTGTAGCACCTGCCTACTCAAAATTTCATGCCGAGCAGAAAGAACAAAAGACATATTCCGTATGTGCTAAATATAAATACACAATGGGTGTATATTCCATAATTAATTTCCTGCATGTTACGCCAGTTCACCAGATACGGTAGTAATTTTCCTCGCAT
>JAQFZW010004152.1:0-10975 GCA_034687055.1 Heteromurus nitidus | reverse complement strand
ATCACTAAGTTAAGCAACGTGCCTTCACCGAAGCTGTTGGATGGGTGACCGTCTGGCAGTGGTAGGAGCTGCTCTTTGCTAACAAAAACCTGCATGGCTCGGTGTGCGCGCTAGCCAGCAGTACGGTGCAGGTATGCTGTGTTAGCTACATGAGGCACTGGGGTAGTGTCATAGCTGCACAGCATCCTTATAGAGTTCCCCTTCTCTATAGGATGAAATATCTAACAGGGCCTAGTACGCAATAGTCCTTTAATGAGACTGCGCGTCACGGTGACCGCGTGATTACCGTACCCTAAATTATTTATTTATCATCATAAAAGGTAAGGTACAATATTTTAAGCATAAAACATCCATAATTATTAAAATATTGGTAGGCTAATATGTGCTTCAGCTTGCACTGGAGCCCAAAATCTAAAACATCTTATTTTATTTTCGGAGACTAGACTAGAAGGCGACACAATATTTGTATAATCCCCTTGGATTATAAAAAAGGAAAAAAAACTCTTAAATATCTTTTTCTCAATTGCAGGCACGGACAATGACTGCAGCTAAAAACGAGGACAGAAGGAGAACTAACATCATCACAAAACAAATTAAGGTACGTAAAAATGGGAGACAATGCTCACACAAAGAGTCATTGTTCCATTCACATTTACGCGCCTAAAAATATACCAACGCTCAAATATCTCTTCTTCTTCTTCAGGTGGAAACAAAAACTTAGGTGGAAACTATTTGTAACACCCTTCACAATGAAGTATCCTCTTATACACGGAGAGAGCATTTTAAACTGATGAATATCTCATTTGGGGATCAATAAAACTCGCTAATTCTTCCAATGGTCGGAATTTAAAAACTATTGTAATTTGTCCGATTTATAATGGCACATAAGTGTTCAAACAGATCCATACTTCAGAAATAAACAAGTGCATACTTCACATGTAGGCATAATACAATACTTTAGATATAAACAATTTAAACTGCCTCTGAAGCCATTGTTCTCTAGCTCGCGCTATCTTTCAATAGATAATACTTTCCGCGGCCGTTGGGCAATAACATCAATAAATATTCTATCCAAAAACTATTATTAACACACATAAATTTCGTCATGGGAATTATTACTTTTGTAAGCATATTCGTAATGTCTGTGGTTGCCGTTTCCATCGCAAATCAGCTCCAAGGAGACTACGCCACACTCCCTCATCTGAATTGGTTAAACGGCTTCGAAAATTGCCACAATGTGCTCATCACCATTCCAAACGTCGAGTTTTATCCACAAACCCACCACCAAAATACGCATCTAACGTACTCCATCTCCAAAACGAGCTTGGGAAAACTAAAATACGTCAAATTTCAGCGATGGAAGACTTGCTACACTCTTTCCCTAGCTTTCACCAACTTCCCGAACAAGGCAATCTACCGGGAATGGGATATCAGCGACATCCTTATGGATCTGATGGTGGAAATTCCTAATGATGTCGGCGGGGGCAAACTAAACCACTCGAAAGTATCCGAGTCAAAACTCATTCACGATTTTCCTCTTGGAAAGCTTCCGCTTCAGGTTTTCTTTGTGGCTACAAATTCCGGATTCCTGAAAAGGTTGATTGACAACAGTGCCTTTTGCTTACTCTATTTCCACCAGTTCCATTTTGAAGCTTACCATATTTCATACGGAATAACTGGAATAATGGACAAAGGTTATCGAATCTTCAGGGATCACCCTGTTTCAATGCATTTTATGTGCATTCATTGTAAACCCAGACGAAAATGGATTGACAAACGCCAAACTGGAACGAGAGCAAAGGATGATTCCGACTTGTTCAATGGAGATGGGACCCACTCGTTGAAAACCAAATGTGAATTTTATCCTTTCAAGGATTTCAAAGTGAGATGTCCGTCAAAAGGAAGTTGCAGGAAACAAATGCACAAAACTTATCTGAGAGCGACTGGAAATGGTAAATATTTCTGGTATACTTTGACAGGGTCTTTGAAAGAATTGGAAGTGATTGAGAGGGGAAAGTCAATATACGAAACTGTTCAAGGGGCAACCGAGTTCAATCAAATTATATACCTGGTGCTAATTGAGAAACTGAAGAATTTCATTGCGCCCAACAACCGCACGCTTAAATTGAAATATCTCGCGTCGTCAGTGCGAACAACTGAGATACAGTATCCGAGTATAGACACGGTTGCCATGGATACCATCTCGTACAACTTTCTAACTTGCGATGGGAAAAGGAGCATTGATTTCTTGGTGTATTTTCAGGCTTTTCAGAAAATCGTTTGGGTGTTGCTGGCCATTTCCGTTGTTTTACTGGCATTAGTTTTCAGATTCAGTGGCAAGACCAGAAATTGTGTCTTGAATATTGTAGCAGCTTTACTCAATCAAGCTTCATTCGGTGATTCTGACGTCAGAAATTCACATTTCACATTACGCATCATTTTGGGGATTTGGTTTTGCATGTCCATCATATTTTCTAATTCTTACCAAGGGGAAAACTTTTCCAAAATTTTGAGTCCAATTGATGTCACAAAAACACTCAAATTTTCTAAGCTTCATAATTTTATTTTGTACACATCTGATGTTCACTTTTACTACAAGAGGGGATGTCCTCAATGTAGCCTGTTCGGGGGAGATTTAATGTATAATGGGATTTACCATGTAGCAGAAGTATTCTTTAGTTTTGCAAATAGCTCAAGAACGAGGACATATGGAAAAATAAAATTTCCGAAACTTGCATTTATGATTGATCTCTTCAAAAATTTGAAGGTAGAAAGAGACCTAAGTGTGAATGATATCCCGCAATTGCTTCGAAATTGTAGAAAAACTGCCTTCGTCGCAAGATCAACAAGAATCATTTCCATTTATGAGAAGTTAAAAAAGGCTGGAAAGATTAATGAAAATTTGCCGATTTATTCTGGTCAAGATGAGTTTCTCCGGAGGAAAACTTATTGGTATTCCTTCAGGTGTAGTGGCAAGTATATTTATGACAAGTTACAGAATGTAGTTAGCTCTGGAATTGGGAATTTCTGGAGAACCCATTATTACAGAATTGGGCTTCGCTCTAACAAACCCGATGAAAATATTGGGAAAGAGGAAGACAGCGGGTTGTCTTTGAGATCCAATTTAGTAGTAATATTTTATGTTGTTGCAGTAGCACTTTTGTTGTGCTTCATTGTATTCATTTCCGAATCATGCAAATTATAAATTAGTTCACAGGCGTGGAATATTATTATGGATGTATTCACAAATTCAATAAAATCAATCTTGCTAACATGTCCGTGAGTATGAAATTAAAATATTCGTATATTTTTAAGTTTAAGCCCTTTAAATAAAATTCTACCAGCATTTTAAAACCGTGAAACGTTAATTATTGTGTATCTACATCTTAAATCTTAATGATTCCATTCCCCCAAAAACTAAACAATGTTTGTTATCATGAAAAGCTAACTACGCTATCCCTATAACACAATTATGTCAAATGGTATTTTAAACTTGAAACAAGTGATTGAACGATGCCACTAAAAATGACTAATTCCGAAAGATGAAGTAAGAGACTATCATTCCGAGGAAGCTCAATCCTACGATTCCTGAGTTGTTCTTGTTGGCAGCACTTTTTGTTTTTACAACGCCGCAGGATTGGGTGGAAATGCTCCATTGAAGCGGTCCACACCCACAGGTTCCATGCTCGGAACCGAAACACATAAGAAGTTTGCTAAGATCGCATTGATCGTCATTGTTAAACTGGTCGCATCGCTCGCCGTACGACAGCAGTCTGCTTTCTGCGACAAAGCACATTGTCCCAATGAGGATGATGCAGACAATAAGGAATTTTGGATGTGGTGCCATGATGGACTCTGCAAAAAGCGTCAAAGAACAAAAGAACCAGCACAGTTATAAAATTAATATCTTGCTTTTATTAAAATTAATCCACATTCTCAGCTTTCACTCAATTAATTTTCAACGGGGCTCTAAACATTACTTAAAACAATTTATAACATACGTACCTTTTTATGTTCAGAGAGTTGATTGAATGCTTTCAGAATCTGGTGAACGTATGATTAAAGAAATGAGGAGGTCTGAAGTTGTAAATCCCAATCAACGGAAGTTCGTCGGTTATATTCGGGCATATTTTCCTTTAACTGTGGTGTAGGAAAGTAATGGTTTTATGTGGAATATGAGGAAAACACTGTGACTGTGTAAAATGCGGAGATATTGCATATCAACTAGTGCATTAAATTGATAAACTTGCTGCTCTTTTGGTATATCTCATGGGAGATATTTGCCAAGTTGTCAACTCTGGTGAATTCATGATTACAAGAATTCTATATAGTCAAAGTTTTCACAAATGAAGAAACCCTATTTTTGCAATTTGCAATACTGTTTCACATATAAGTATGTACGTTTTAATCGTGACCATAAGTGGGTTTCTTGGAGGAAGTTAGAAAGTTGCATGTGACCGTGACCGCACGTTTGTTGTAAGCACATGCACGGATTTGGAATATGAATTTGCTTATTCAACCTTTCGTTTCATTTAGTAATTTAGTTTTAAAAAACAGTAAAACACAGTCACACAATAGGATAGACTTTTGTCCAAATCGCTTTATTCTACTCGATATGGGATTGAATGTGTAACCTAAATCATTAGGGAACTACGAAAATGGACAGGAAACGACAATTGCGGTTGAAATCGACGAAATAAAAGTGCATTGAAAATATTGCAAAGCTATTCAACTTCGTTTAACGCCAGTACAAAAATGTCACGCAAAAGAAAGTTTTGATGATTTAACCTTTCGAATTATGAAACAACAGATATATGAAGAAATGCTTTTAAACAGAAGGAAAATGAATCACTTTTTATTCCTTACGACATCATTCGATCTATTTATTTGCTCTATTCTATGTCACCAGAGTCATCATACACACCACATGTGTTTTGTGTTTAAACTACTAGGCCAGCATTTTGTGTTGTGAATTCCTGTTTCTAGTGATGTTTTAAAATTAAAATCATATTTCCCTAAATGATTTGAATACGAGTCAGATTTTCTCATGTTTAACTTCTAAAGAAAGTTACATTCAATTGTTCATCGTTTTGGTGTATAACAAAATTCAAGATATTGGCGAATCACACATTTTTCTAAATTAAATTTTGATAACTACATGCACCCCAGTCATTGCAAGCTTTAACAGTTAATATTTGAGGAATATCAATCTTCTTACGAATACAATACTTGTAACTTGACACGGCCACTTGAATGATAGTAAAGAAGCAAAACCTGATCCCCTTTTACACATTAACACAATAAATACAATTTAAAACAAAACAATTAAAAGTAACTGAAACCCGAAGTATGCTGATCGTCATATACTCTAAGAAGGGTGTCCGCGACGGGTAATTTCAATGTTAGGAAATCGCTGTACTAACCGCCAGTACGTTTCATCATTGACCTGCAAATAATTTTCTTATAGACTATCAGTCTGCAATTTTTAGAAATTTGCCTAAACGAATACCGTTCGTATCTTAAAATTGACGTATAAATACCTCAGTTGCTAGTTCGATACAGATTGTTGGTAGCTTTAGCTTGCAGCCCTTCGGAATCATTTCCAAGAGATCAGTTGGCATTTTCCCAGCGCTGCGAAGACGAAGTTGTTCCAACTCTGAAATAAAGTAGAATACGAGACTTGATGGAATTTTTTGGCAAATAAAAAATATAAAAAATATACAGCAAACATTTACCTTCCGAGAGCTTCTCAGGAGGGTTCTCCTCATCCTCATCATCGCTAATATCCTCCCACTCCGAGTCATCCCCGCTCTCCTCCTCCTTCGTCTCCCCCTTCTTCTCAAAATTTTGGCAGAAAACTCTCACCAAAGAGTTTTCTAGATTTGCAGTGAAAAGTTCCAAGTTCGGGAACACTTTCGCGAATGCCTTGAACACTTCTCTGGGAATGGAGAGGAAGGTCCAGTCCCCAGTAAAATAGAAAAACTTGAGACGAGCCATTGTCAGCTTAGCCATTCTCTTGAAATCTGTATTTTGCAGCATAGTCCGATAGTTCACTGGATTCAGAGTGAGATTCTTCAAATTAGGAAATTGTTCCAGAAAGTGGATACTCCAGCACAAAGGTCCGTTCAGTTCCAATTTGGTTAGAGAGGGAAAAATGCCTTGTTGGTAGGGGAAGCTCTCAGTCCACGCATTGCTGTCCAGAGCGACATTTACCACGGTCACTCGAACCTCCTTCAGAGTGTGTCCATGAAGACGGATTGCCAGCGAAATTAAATCAATTTCCTCGTCGCCATACTCGGGAATGTGGAAGGTGAAACTTTTTATTGTCAATTGAGGAAGCTGGAGGATTCTTTTGACAGAATCGATGTCCTCAGGGGTGCCACTATAAAAACCCCACAAATTTTTTGGTTCAAAAATATTAAATTAATGTTTAGAAACACGAATTTCTTTAATTTTGTTCTTGACCTACACAACAAATCTGAAGTCCTTAAAGACCATTTTAGGATGCGTCCGCTTTTCAAAGGAACCACATCCTTCCAAAAACTCAGCAAGAGAATGCTCCGAAGAGTCAAAGTTGGACACTTCAAGAGTCTACAAAAATAACGAGAAAATATTAAGATAAGAACAAAGTTTATAATTCAGGCAATTTGAATTTTTTTCTCAAAGATATCACCTCGACATTTGGAAACTGTCTGAAAAGGAACCCCCAAGTAATAGGCAGCCTGTCCTCCAACCGCACAATCAAATGCTTCAACTTCTTTTGTGGCTGAAGTGCATCCTCGTCACCGTCATCTGGAGGATTGCCACTCTTCGTTTTCAACAACGTCAACTTCAACTCCTCCAAGTTGGGAGTTTGATGAAAAATCGCCCTCTCAAATGCGGGCACGCAGAAAATTTCCGTTTTAACCAGTTCCAGCTTTCGAATTAATCCCCCAAAATTGACCCAGAATTGCTCCAGCTGCATGTCAAAGAAACTTGTTGTATCTCTCTTGATATCCCAGTTTCGACTCGCGACAGGGACTAGGGTGAGTGGTTCAGATGGGATGAATTGGCTGCCTTGACATTTGAAAATGACGTCATAAAGGCGATAACAGTGGAATGGTTTCTCTTCGTCGGCATGCAAATGATTATCGTAGGAGCCCCAGTGAAGTTGATGAGGTGCCCGTTTCATGATCACATTTTTGCGGATTATTACAGTCATTTCGTTCCTGCAGCGGGGAAGGGACTCGACATACCATGATTTGCAGACAAGGCGGAGTTGAGGAAGGTCAGAGGTGTCGCACACTTGGAAAAACTTGGTGAGTATCTTAACTCGAAAAATCATTTTTTACATTTTTTTGAAACAATTTTCAGTTTTGGAATAAATAATTCGAATAAATAAATAAATTTCAAATAATTTTTTTTAAATGTGAGAAATTTCATAAACTTACGACGGAAACGGAAAGCGGATTCTTTTCAAGGGATTCTTTTTGAAAGTTGAGAAAGGTGGTAGCTTTCTTGAAATAGTCACCCCCACTTGGCAACATTTTTGAAGACACGCCTGACATAATTTAATTTCCGTTAACCCTTTTCAAATTAAGATGATTTTTATGTTAACCTGAATGATTAGGCTTATTGGCAGTTAATTTAATTTGTAAGTACTTTGTACAAAAATTCTCGTACCTTTTGCACATCTAATCTTGTGAGGATAAAAAGTGAAGTGATATACATACAGGATATGTTATATGTGTTTTTTGATATCATTTATGCATTTGTACGCATGCATTTAATAAGAATTGCTCCGCATCCGAACAAATAATTCTCACTTTCGTTGAACATGCATAAACTTTGCACTCATTCCTGGATATACTTTTGGCAGTGTTTCTTCGGAAGTCTGGAAGTCAGATAGGGAATGTGGAGAGCACGTGATATATAGCTATTTTCTGAGAAAAGCCTTGCTACAATTAATGTATGTGCATTACATTAAGTTATGTATGTACATAGGGATTTCATTGTGACATTTTGACTGTGACGATACTGATACTCTGCAAGAAAATTAATCTCAAAGCGCACACGTACTCCTCTTGTCCAATGATAAAAGAAGTGATGTAAAAAAGACAAGCTGCTATCAATTCTGAGTCTCCGACGACGTCATTCCAACTTCCCATGTTTAAAATGACCATATTATATGAGCTTGCTCTTCTCTGAGTTGTGAATGTACCAATTTGGTATATTTGGTTTGGTACTACCAAAGCATTGTTCTTCAAATACAGAAGTACTGACTTTCAGGCATGGTCTAAATATTTAATCGAACACATGACAAATCGACGGTTGTAATTAGTAGACGTTGAAGTAAAAAAAATACTTTGAGAGTATTTGAATGAGCATATATATGTACATGTATTTTTCTACGTATGTAAATGCTAAATTTATCAAAGGATAATGCATGTATTTTCCATGCAGAATATTTAAGCACACGAGTGCGAGCACGAGTGTAAATACTTGCACTCAGCATCACACAACAGGGCATTGCACATTTACTTACTCTCCTGGATCAGTGTAAAGAAGCGCATATAAAATGCATGGCATATTGTGTGGTTGTGATATCGCGAAGTAAACTGTCACATATTAAAATCTTTGTAAGTGTGCCTTGGTGCGATGAAATTGTGACGATCCTGGCACTCGCGCAGTATAGCTTTTCACGAGAATTTTGGCAGTGATATAATGAAACATGATTCAACATGAACACTAAATACTCTCGCTTACTAAAGGCTATGCAGGTGCAAATTCTGTTATGGATTGGAAATCACTGCAAGATTTCTAACACTTTTAACAAGCTTTTCTTATGCTTACATAAAATTGAAAAATTAAAAAAAACTCATGCATGAAATGAAAAGCTCAAATCGATGGGGTATGTAATCATTACAAAATTATGAATAGCTTGGTTTTCGTTAACAAAAATCGTGGGAACTTAACAGGTGCTTATCCACTTGCGAAAATCCATCAATGAATTAGTATCACCAAATCACCATCACCCTGAAAAATTGATATTGATAACCGGTCTATCAATAAATTGAATATGTTTATTTCTATAGTATAGTATATACCAAAATCACACATTCACGACTGGATTGGAATGGACCCACGCCATATACCTTCACTAATGTTAACACCAATTATCGCAGCATATTACTCGTACATCTTTATGTTTGAACAAAGTTGGCAAGATTTACTTTTAAAACTCAAAGGAGGATAAGCATGTGTCCTCTCACTTCTTTTGTAACTGTCAAGAACACCTGGAGTTTTCCTGAACGTGATGGGACGCTTATCAAACCAAAATGCTTTTATATGTTACAGATAACATCGTTGCAGAAACTACCAAGGGACTACAGATGCTTGTCACCTCATTTGCATTTATTTTTCATAATAATTTAATTTGTTAGCAGTCAAGTTTTTCTTTGGCCTGCAGCAATGGGTCAACTCCGGAAATTGTCCATTTTCCTTTTGGGATGCGTGCTGAGTAGTTTTCAAATTACGGAAGAGAAACATGTCAAGTTTGCGATAACTCATTGGAACGATGTCCGTGGTCAGCTAGAAAGCTTTAAGGTAGCACTTGTCTATAAATATGTTTTTTTTGAGATTGTTGATGTTTTAAACATGCATATATATATATAGAACGTTATGTTTTCACTGTAGAAAAATCCGCCATACTCAACTCTAGTACCACCAGTGCCATGCAGTAAACCCGATTCAGACATTGATTGTGTTGGAGGCTTACCAAACCTAGTTCACTGGCTCAACAATATTTCATATTTTAATGGAGTTGGAGTGAGGCCAGAGAATATTTTTCGGCTGAGCAGTGGTAACCAGTTTGGCGGAGAAACAATTTTCGGCTGGGATGCATTCAAAAGTTTGACAGGATCGTACCTAGAGTCCAATATTATGGTGAGACAATTTTTTCTGGAAACATTTCTCACCTATGGCCGCTCTGGCAGCCTGCCCATCTCTGATTTCCATACATTTTCTTCCGTTTTCGAAGGCGTTGGGTGTGAATGATTTTATGGGTGGATTGACGAAAGTGGATTCGAAGTACATCAGTAAGCAATCGAAATATCATGCAGCACTACATCCTCACTTGCCCGAGGACGATGTCGAAAAGCTAGTTTTACCCTCTAACACGTGTATGCAAAGCGCTGAAGGGAGTTTAGAATCAAAATTCTGCAAAAGTGGAGATAAAGTAATAATTCTAAAAATCCTTCATCCCGGCTACGAAACCTACAAGATTGGAGTGGTTGGATTTATTAATCCGATCGTCGAGGTGAGCAAATTGTTTTTTAAGACTAGAAAAAGAGAAACAGTAATTTATTTACAAAAATATCGATTTACAATCAATTTGCAAAAAATTTTTACATCCATAGCGACTTGCTTTGACGGGATCCCTACAATTTTCACCAATCGTCGAAAGCATCCAAACCGAAGTGAGAAACTATACGAACGCCAAACATGGCATAAAGACATTTATTGCAATTGGCGACGGAAATTTGGATACAGCAAAAGAGATACTTGATTCCATTCCAGAAGTTAAGTTGGTGATTTATAGCAACGGTGTGGAAGCAATTGAAGGAATTGCAGGTAAATATTGACGCCTTGAAGAAGTTGAGTAGATTTCGATTTAAAAAAATTATTTGCTCACTTTTTTTAAAATATAAATTTGATAAGATTCGTATCCGATAAGCTACGATAATCGCTACATTGCCACCGCTGGCAGATATGGGTCATCGATGGGGAGACTGATTCTGAGAGTAGATACTGGAACAGGGGATCTTCAGTTGGAGAAAGGAACTCTAGTTGAGACAGCTTATCCAGGCAATAACTCATGTATGAATGCAAATTACAAGTAAATAAAAATTAAATCCAGATTCTGGAGTTGTCAGCGTCAGTCAATAATTTTTGTTTGGATATCGTAGATAACTTGGCGGCCAAAACTTTCATATCG
>JAQFZW010004151.1:0-10976 GCA_034687055.1 Heteromurus nitidus | reverse complement strand
AATTAATTTTAATTAGCTCCAAGCTAAAGTAATTACTAATTAAAAATTAATTAGTTACGGCGCTAATTAAACATCTCGGGAACTCCATATAATCATTTTACACTTGTGTAAAATTTTAAATGAATTTCAATGTTACGCTTAAGCATATCCATTTCCATTACACGGAGACTAATGTGTTCTTCTCTGAGCAGTGGGCAAAATGGGCAAATCGTAAGTTTTCAAGTTCCTCCAAGGCAATTTTTCGACTTGAATATTTACAAATTTACATCATGTCATCGGTTAATACTAAATGTGCCCTTAGTGTTGTATTACTTTCCTGTGCAACATTCGGTAGGTGTATTATATTATATTGTTTACATCATATTTTGAAAACATTTCTGCGACACTGCAATTGCAATATTTTACCATTTTTACCTCAAAATATTTCTAAAATTTCAGAATCCGCACAAGCATTCGTCGATGAATCCACTATCCTGGGAAAACACCAAATGACCACTTACCACGGATCCTAATAACACGGCTTATAGCGAATATTCTAAAGCTATGCGTAAGATTGCAAATTATAGTCGCTTTTGAAAGTTCTGTTTAAAGAATTTGATTAAAACTTCCTCGTAAACACGTGAATATTGTAGTTAATAGTGACGCCAGGCGCGGATTCAGAAAACAACAATACTAATAGGGGGCTGACATACGGGCTAACATCAAAGGGGCACTGTGAGATTTTCTAAAACGCAACATTTCTCGGAATGTATTTTTCCCGACCACAGGAGGGGGCTGGAGCCCGTCTGAATTTGCAAAAGGGAAACATCCCAACAACCACGCAATAAGATCAGGCACCGCTGCCTCAAGGAAGGAAGTCGAACTTGGAGAGTAATTTCATGACACATTTTATGATGGTCGCCGCCGGCTGAAGGTAAAATAGTTTGACAATGGATGGAACATCATGTTTCCCTTTTTCATTTCAATTTCATAATTTTTCCTCTAGAATATTATGCCAAGAAAATTCACAGCATTCTTTCTTATCTATTTAGTCGGTGGTGACCTTCGAAGACAACAAAGTGATACCTACGGTTCGGTTTACCGTTATAAACGAGTTTATTGTTATTGTGTATACAGTTTTATTGTTGCAAACGATGATACACTTGAGACCTTCAGGGTCTCAAGTGTATCATCGTTTGCAACAATAAAACTGACATACTACAATTTACAACATGAACAGGTTAAAGAATTCGCATTGTACATGAATAAATATTCGGGGTTGTGATTGAAGCCCACAATCACAAGAGTTCAGAAAATCTTCCATAATATATCTTTTTCCTGTCATTTTATTGGCTAATTTATGAACAACTTGGCTAAAAACAACGGAATGTGAATTATACATAATCCTTTGATGAAGAATTTTATAGCTTTATGCGTTTCCTGTGATAATTTTAATGCTTTTAAACAGACGAAATGGAACATCATTTAATGACGGGGGTTCGAAATCTTACCAAATTGTTGTCATTGAATGTAGCCAAAATTCTAGGAATTGCAAAATTTTCATATTTGCAAATTATTTTTCTAAAAATCCGTAAAAAATGTAGACAATTTTCATAAACTGAAAAATGTAGACAATTGTCATAAACTGAAAAATGTAGACAATTTTCATAAACTGAAAAATGTGGACAATTTTCATAAACTGAAAAATGTGGATTTTTCGAATTTTTTAAATCATTTTTTAAAACTTTTTTCATAAAAATTATCGTGGAAATCCAGGCCATGGCGTGGCCAGATATGGGCAAAGTTCTCGAACCCCCGCATCCTTATACATTTAATAAAACTACTAAAATATTTTATTTTTCATTACCCGAGCCATCATTTTATTCACAATGACACCAATATATAACAGCCTTCCGCTGATTCAGAACTTGTACGATTCTAACTTGTTCTAAGCTAAGTTGAGTGTCAGAACAGTGAGAAAAACCCCTTATAAAAATGAATACGAAATCTAAAGTCCTTCTGACATTAGCTTCCCTCCTACTGGTGGTGGCTGTAATTGGTAAGAAGAGTTTAAAAAGTGGGCGTTATGTTCATAGAATTTAGAATTAAAGAATGTTTAACATTAATTTTCTTTCTTTTTTACCACGTCACGATTCAGATGCAAGATTTAACGAGGCATTAATTCTCGGCAAATATGAAATGATATCCGATCCAAGGAAAGAGGACTACAATAGATGGCTCAGAGCAATAAGTATGAATTCAACAAAAGATCCAACAATTAAAAATAACTTTTGGGAAATGAAACAAGCAAGACTGTTTACGATTTTCCCCCAGAATTTGACGATGCAACGAGGTCAATTATTCGCGGAATAAAACTGCAAGTACACATGCTCAAAGGATCAGCGCCGAATAACTACGGGTCTGTACTTGGAAATGGTGTAATTAACGTAAACTTTGTCTTCGAACTTGGGAGGGAGTTTGAGGAAAGATTTCCTGATACAAGGCCAATTAGAGTGGGATCACAAACTTACTAATTAGTAATTAGCACGTCATGCAATAAAATTGTGTTGAGATCCCAATCAAATAAGTTCTTCTTTGACAGATCATCGTTACTTTCGAAGGGAACAAGATCATCGCAAATGCTACACTGCCTAACGCTAAATTTGTTCTGAAATCGGAAGTTTCAGAGGATGGACTGAAGGCAATCTTAGTTTCCAAAGATGTGGTGGCTGTTGTAAAGTTTGCTCGACTTGATTGTTCATTTTGTTAAAACCATTATTAATTCTAAAACAGAACTGCAAAATGACTAATGACAAGCTCATTAATTTTCCACTTGTATTTATTGAATTTTTGGGTTGATGTTTCCTCATGACGCTGGATTGTTTTCTCGAATTATGATAAAGAATGTATGATAACTCTCTGTGGGTGCTTAACCAGCGACCGGTTTCGATCATTATATATTTATCATCTTCAGGCTAAATTAAAAAGATGAGAGCGAGAGAGGAATCAAAAATATTATAATAGTTTTTTACCGATATATACATTTCATATTATATACTAAACAAAGGCATTGTGTAGATTTTAGTATTATTATTATTACTTTACTAGGACTTGATATTATATTATATGCGCTAAAAACCACAAAAATAAATGCACTCAAAATCAAGAAAATATTGCAATAAATATGAATTCGTTAAGAAAGCATTAATAATTATATGCATTCAACCTTGGAAAATAATTTCTGCTTATCATTTCATGTTGTGGTTATGGAACTATAACAAAATCATTCGGTCAAAATATCTATTTTCATCTTTATTAAATTCATATAAACATCTTACGACAAAACCTTGAAATTTTGCTGAAAATTTGGCGATACGTTCTAAAATGTGCACTAAACATGTCAAAAATGGCCAAATATGCTAGTTAAATACACTTTTCTTTTAGAACTCAAATATGCAGAGCATGAAATTATGAATTAGGTTTAATTCACATATTATTATTTTGGCCTAATATGCTTAGACATTAAACCCTTGTTTGTTTCGATTGGAGAAGGTAGAAGTAATATGTATTTACATAGAATCTCAAGCCCGAATTACGACCTTTGTTTTATCTGGCCCTTAATTGATATAATTTATTTTGTTTAAAAATTCATTCACTGTGAATTCATGGATGCACATTAGTTTAAAAGCTACCTTGAGAAAAATAAAACAACAAATTTAAAATGTAGTCGAAATAAGCTTAATTATATCAGTGAGTATTGAAACATTCGTATTTCATTCATTTGCTTCTGTTCATTTAAAAATTACAATTTCAAAAAAGTAACAGTACAACTTTCTGTGAAGCTCAAGTGGCCGATGACACTGAACATAATATGTGTGAATGGTTTCGCAAACTTGACCTTCTAAATGGGGTAAAATGTCAAAAATGTGGTTTTATGGGTATTACAGCCGCACCGTTTGACTTTTTCAAAATATTTTTTCACCAAATGACAACATAGGTGGAAAGAAAGAATAAGTTACTTCTGAATGATTTTACGTTTCAGCAGCATATTGAAAAAATGAATAGGAAACAACTGTTATATAAATTTGCATTTAGCCGATAATGCTTATAAACAAATTTTAATCCGGAAACCCTTTTCAAACTTCCAAGTATGCACGAAGATGCGTCCACACATTTGACGTTTCATGTTGTACAATTATAGCCCTGAAATGACCTATAACGTTTATAAATGACCAAGCCAATAGTCAAAAGATGTTCCTGAAAGATCCTGTATTAATTTGTTCATATACATTTGCTGGCAATGTGTACTGCTTAACCCTTTCCATTTGAGAACCGTGGTTCTCAATTGGTCAATTATATGTTAATCGATATCCTATATTCCATTTAAATATAAAGTATCTATGGAACTACAAATGGTCCAGCAATTTGAACCCAGTTCGTTATTTGAGCTCATACAGTTAGCAATCTAATCTAAAAGTCAGTATATAGTAGTGTATAATCTTGACTCACTCGGATTGAACATCATATTCATTTTGTGATATATTATGGTTGTTGGATGTGATGCCACTACATTAGTTGATGTATCAAATTTTCAATGAATGAAAATGAAGAGCGATATACAAGAAGGATGCATTTTGGTAAAATAAAAATGCTTAATGTGTTTATTTGATGTGTCTGAACCTGACGCATGAGACGATGAGGCACGTCACATTCAGCAAGACTGTTTTAATTGGTAACATATAACTTACGATTAGTTAGAGACACCACCCGCACGTCCTAATTACCATTCGTTTTGGGAACTCCATATAATCACTTGCGTAAAATCTTTAATTAAATTCAGTGTTACGTATATATCCATTTCCATTAATTGCACAGAGATCAAATGTGATCTTCTCTGAGTTTTAAATAACAAATTGGGCTAGTCGTAAATTTTCAAGTTCCTACAGGACAATTTTTTAGATTTGAATATTTACAAATTTGCACCATGTCGTCGGTTAATATTAAATGTACCCTTAGCGTCATATTTCTTTTCTGTGTACCATTGGGTATGTATATTATATTCTTTACATCATATTTTTACATGATATTTTTAAAAAACATTGCTGCAACACTGTGCGAACACTAATATATTTTATCTCAAAATAATTCAGAATCCGCACAAGCATCCTTCAATGAAGCCAGTATCCTGGGAAAATACCAAATGACCACGGATCCTAATAGCACGGCTTATAGCGAATATTTTAAAGCTATGCGTGAGATTCCAAATTATAGTCGCTTTTGAAAGTTCTGTTTAAAGAATTTGATTAAAAACTTCCTCGTAAACACGTGAATATTGTAGTATATAGTGACACCATCAGGCAAATGGCGTTAGGTATCAAGGCAGCAGTGGAATTTGCAAAAGGGAAACATCCCAACTCCTACATAATAAGATCTGGCACCGCTGCCGCATTGAAGGAAGCAATTTTCGAACTTGGCAAGGAATTTAATGATACACTCCATGATGGTCGCCCAGTGAAGGTTATAATAATTTGACAATGGAAGTGGAACATTACGTTTTCCTTTTTCATTTCAATTTCATAATTTTTTCCTCTAGAATATTATGCCAAGCTAATTCACATCATTCTTTCTTATCTATTTAGTCGGTGGTTACCTTCGAAGATAACAAAGTGACTCAAGTATTTATCCTGCCCACGGTTCGGTCTACCGTCATAGACGAATTTACCCCTGAAGGTCTCAAGTGTACCATGATTTGCAACAATAAAACTGCCGTGTTGAAATATAAACGTGTTAAAGAATTCGTATTGTAAAAGGAATAAAAAGATATGGGTTGTGATCGGAGCCTACAAGTTCAGAAAATTTTCCATCTTTTTCCTCTCAATTTTATTGGCGTAATTTATGAATAACTTAGCTATAAACAACGGCATGTGAATTAGCTCATCCTTGATGACGAATTTTAAGCTTTAGGCCGTTTCATACGATAATTTTAATGCTTGAAAACAAACGAAATTGAACATTATTTTGCAATTAATAAAACAATTAAAATATTTTATTTTTCATTACCCGAGCCGTCATTTTATTCACTGTAACACCAATATAACACTACAGTCCTCCGCATCTTATAAGATTCTAACTTGTTCTAGCAAAGCTGAGCTAACACCTGGAAAAATAAACGTTCACAAAAATGACTCTCGAATCTAAGGTCCTGCTGACATTAGCTTCCCTTGTACTTGTGGTGGCTGTAATTGGTAAGAAGGGTTTAAAAGTGAGTGCTACGTTAATACAATTTAGAATTAAGAATTAACGTTACTTTTTTCTTTTTTTACCACGTCACGACTCAGATGCAGAATATAAGGAGGCTATGATTCTCGGCAAATATGAAATGATATCCGATCCCAAGAAAGAGGACTACAATAGATGGCTCAAAGCAATAAGTATGAATTCAACAACAAAAAATTCAACAATTTTTACATAATTTTTGAGAAATGAAACAAGTAAGATTGTTTTACGATTGCTTCCCAGAATTTGACGATGCAACGAGGGGAATTATTCGAGGAATAACACTGCAAGTGCACATGTTCAAAGGATCGGGGCCGAATAACTACGCGACTGCACTGGGAACGGCTGTAATTAACGGAAAGTTTAGCTATGACCTTGGGAAGGAGTTTGAAGAAAGATTTCCTGATGGAAGGCATATCAAAGTGAGATCATATAAACTTACTAATTAGCACGTGATGTACACAGTCTTAGTACGAATACGTAGTGAAAGCATGTTGAGTTACCAAACCAAATGAGTTCTTTTTTTGACAGACCACCGTTACTTTCGAAGGGAACAAGATCATCGCAAATGCTACACTGCCTAACGCTAAATTTGTTCTGGATTCGGAAGTTACTGCTGATGGTATGAAGGCAATCTTAATTTGCAAAGATGTGGTGGCTGTTGTGAAATTTGCACGACTTAAAAATGCAGCTTGTGCATTTTGTTAAAGCTGTTATTAATTCTCAGTGAATGGTGACTACTACTAACTAATGAATTTTAGCCCACAATTTGTATTTATTGAATTTTTGGATTGATGATTTCTCATGAATGTCAGTTTATTAAAGGTGTCTCATCGCCCATGTATTTATTTCATATTGTGGAGACTCCTTTGATTTTAAAAATGGCAATTAAAATTTAATATAATGTTGCTTCTTCACGTTCCTATGATGTTCGATGACTTGGCTTTTTCATTCTCGACGTTCGCTCAAATTCAGTCTTGGCTACGACGTCTTTGAACCGACAGTCAGCGGTGAATCCTCCTGGACTCGTGTCTGTTTTTATGATACCACTTTCTCCAGAAGGAAGTCGAATTACGCCTAAGACGTGGTTGTCCTTGAACTCGATGATAGCCTGATTAGATTTATAGATAAGTAATAAGTAACACCGCATATATAAAAAACATAAATTAAGATGAACAACTTTACAACAATATGCAGCCCTGTTGGAGAATCCCAGTGAATCTCTTTTCCAAGCTGAAATGAAAAGGACTTTTTGATGAAGGATGCTCCAACGGTGAGTTCATAGTGTTGCGGTATATTCAATTTTTGGAGTTCGAAGGTAATTTGCAGTGACTGAAGAAATTCGCGCAATTTTTTGGAAACCCCTGAAATCATGGAAAAATGGTTATGGTTAAAAATTGGGTTCATAAATGCTGAAAATCTTTCGATTTAGTAGACGTTCGCTATAATTACCCATCGCCGCAAGAAATTGATGTAAATCCTTGTTTGCTGGATTGGAGACCATTTCAAACTTGCCAAAGAGCAAATCTTTGTCAAATGTTGCTTCTGTGGAAACTGTCGGAAATTCAAGGGTAATCATCACCAATGCTAATGCTAAGATGATACCCTTATGACTAGGATGAAAGGCAACCATCGTTATATAAAATTCAGGAAACTTATGTGAGTCACTTTGGAACAGTACGGCAACCGATTTGCTTCAAACCATGACCCATACTCAATTATTTTTGGGTGAAATTCAAAATAATTGGCACGCGAATAATTATGATTTATGAATGAAACGAATATTTGTGAATGATTTCTCAATGATTCTATTGTTTTTAAAGTTTTACCTGGTTTCATTACCAATATGTCTAGTGCGAGTTTGTCCCATGGTTATCATAACAAAGTGTTTCGCAACCACTTCGAGTTTGACATTGGAACACAACCCTGACTTTTTGATTAATATTAACACATTAACCAAAGTTGCATTTCTCTACATTCGGTTGCATAATGAATGCACGTGTGTACATGCTGTATACATGGTGCATCGTATGTCATCAATTAAATTCATATTCATTTTTCCATTACGAAATTATTTATTCCTGATGTAAGGTTTAGCGACACTTGCTGACTCGTTTGAAGTGTAAAATCGCTGTCCTATCTTTGCAGGACAAAAATGAACGGATTCCCTCTGGAGACATTTCACTCTTTATGCTAGCCTCGACATCGTTTGGAAGCTTGACGTGTGCCAAAACCTCATTGTCTTCGAAGTGAATTATCACCTACATTGATTGAAATCCAAGTAAAATTTAAGTTACGCAAAAATAAGAAAACAATCACACTTATATTTTGAAACTACTAACTGTGAATTTCCGTCCATCCGCCCCAATATATCCACGTGGCTCTCCCAACTCGAAGAAAATTGTTTGGGACATGAGTGGAATCCTAATTCTCATAATGTAACGATTCTTCGCTTTTCCATTGTCTTTCCGTATTGAGACAGACAATTTAACGGTTCGAAGCACGGTGAGGTAAGGTTCTGCAAACTCTGGAAAAAAAGAATCAGTGTATTACAAAAAGGAATCCTATAAATTTTAATTTTGAACCATATTTACCCATCGCCAGAAGAAGCTTCCGGTAGTCCGGCTCCTTTTGGTGCGAGATCATCCTGTAATTTCCAAGAATTAATGACTCGTTGAAAGATGATCCTGAAACTGGATGAAGATAAAACGGTTTGTATACATTTCCTAGGTTTGATGAATACAAAATTAATACATTTTTTGTTAATTGGATAACCTTCGAATGTAAATAGCATTGAAATTATGACCACAAAAGAGAAGGTTAACGAATTTGAAACCATTTTGAAAACTTCACAATTTTAATTAAACGCTCTTCAGATAAAAGTTATCTATAATCCTATAACGATGGACGATGCAACACCAACCATCAGTCATTTACTAACTTTTATACAGTATGGCTAACAAGTAGTGGAATGTTGAACGACAACATATGCATAATCATTTCATCATTTAATCCATAATCATTTCCTTTTAGTACAAGTAGATCTTTAATTGCCCATTAAGTCTCATTTTACTTGTTAATATTTAAATTCATAACATTTGCTAATTGCTTATTATATTCTTGCGCCATGAATTGCTTAATGAACTTGTAGTGGGGGTCAGCCAAACCCATACCCCTACAAACAGTCTTCGCCATGATGTTGTTGACAAATTGCCAAAAATCGACCTTAAAGAATGTCACATTAAAGTAAACTATGGGAGTGCAATTATCCATGTTCGGTTGTTGAGTGCGAGCAACTGGAATATCCGCTGCAAACAAAACCTAAGCAAGGCAGGCACCCTCCACTTATCAATGACATGAAAACTCCCATTTCTCAACATGATCGGCCTACATGTCATGGCGAATTTCCTCGTGTATGAACACCTCCCACACGTTTTCCATCCTTGCAAAATGCGACCCGACTTTTCCACCGAAAAGGAAGCCATATTTAAATTGTAGAAGGATGCTACAAAGCAGCTCAAAATCCTGAAAATTAAGAAACTTGTCACAACCTTCGGGAGAAAGTCGAAGAAAGCAATGAGAGTGTAGTGGTCCACTATTATGATCATCGCGCCAACAAATTGGAGACATGGAAAGTAGAGTTGTTGTAGGCAGAGATTGCAAAGTGTGGCGAGAATTTCAATTTTTCTGTAGAATAATCGGATAGCTGCGGACCTCCTCCAGTCATTCAAGTGGCGTTTCCAAGATTGTCCGATCAAATCCAGTGCTAAATTGAGGTTTCGGTATGTCATAATCGATAACGGAAATACAATTCCCACTGTAAAATTGAGCTGGAGCATAATTGCATACTCGAAGAGGAACAGCCCGACTTGGATTGGTAATGAGACTGACGTCCAGCAATTATCGGTGACCCTGAACACTTGCTGATATACTTCCTGCGTGCAAGGGAAAATAGCTGAGAGTGAAGCTACGAAGATGCAATACACGATTATAGCAATTACGATCGCTGCGATAAGTAATGTTTCCCATTTCCACGTTCGAAGTGAGCGTCCGCCGTTCAAAACTGGAAAAAGTGATCACTTTCCTTATTTAAATTATAAGATTTATTTTGAATTTGAAAGAGGTTGCATAATATATCTACTCTACCTCGTTGCTCATGTTGGCCAAAATAAAAGAGAGAATTCGTCAGTTGAGAAATTTCCACCCGCTTCGTGTAGAGCAATGTCATTAGAACTAGAGAAGCCATTTTCAGTTCCAATTTTGATAACTGATAGAGAGCTATGGTGAAGTGTTTCGAGTCATTAACGCCCGATTTTACCTCTTCACGAAACTGAATCACATTGAATATCAGAGCGACAACTGGCGAAACATTCCAAATGAAGAATACAACGAAGCGCCTTCTCGAAATCATTGGGTGCACTTTCCGATCTGATGAGTGAAATGAGATCGGCAGAATTCCCAGAAAACTTGCAAACTTTATTTGGCATTTGAGAAGCTCGAAACTTGCTTTGAATAAAACCATACTTGCGATGTTGCGAAGAAAATATATCTATAACCTTAATAAAAGGCGACTGTGTGTGTGTCTCTGTCTGTCCACTAGCGTGTGATTGGCTCTTCAACAATTTAAATGTTGCTGTTCCCGGGTTCCAATCTCCACTCTATGCGTGTGATATGGGTGTATGTGATGCCACATGTAAATATGTGACTGGCACATACTTACG
>JAQFZW010004150.1:0-10977 GCA_034687055.1 Heteromurus nitidus | reverse complement strand
ATTTTAAAGAAAAGAATTGATGTCGATGGACTATTCAGATTTAAGAAACTTGGCCAGAAAAATGACGCAAGGATAGCAAATCACATATTTGCAAATTTTTTGGGGAAAATGCATTTTTTAAAATTTCCGAACAAATCCAATGCCAAATTTTTTTAATCCCCACAAAACAATGCAAATTTAAAAAAACAGATTTTGAACCGTACGGAAATTTACTACATGTTCGAAAAATAACCAACAATTTGGAATGCATCTATGTATGCTTTTGTAAATTTATATCCCTGTACCCACCACGAAAAATATGCTTCCGCGGTGCCTGAAAATATCACATGTTTAATACAACTAATCTTTGATGACAAATTGTGATAAAAATATAACGATTTTTCGTACCCACAAAAATCTTGAAAGTTGTTATTTTCTGCAAGTTTTCAATCAGATTTCTAAGAGTAGCGTCCACACTTTTGTCGGCCGCCCAACGTGACAAAATAGTAGTGTACACCTCCATATTTGTCTTCATGCCGGTTATATTGGCAATCCTTGTTTGATTAATTATATCGTCTGGCACGCGCAAGTTCAAGGCTACTTCTCCCCATTTCTCGGCAAGTATTCCAGCAGCAGAAGGATTGTACATGGCATTGTAGACGCGTGTTGGAGTACAATCTAGATTTTAAAATAGTCGTGCCAAGAATTAATTCAACTTGAGATTTGTGTGGTCTTTTTTAGATTTCAATAAATTAAAGTTGGCATACCTTCGTCTCCAATAATAATCTCGGACATGGTATTCTCAAATTTAATTTCTCCTTAGAAAGTAGTCAATACAGGAAAACTATTAATGTTCAACAAAAAGTTGTCTACTTGGTTCGTACTTTATTTGTCAGCGATGGAGAAATCAGTGAACATTGTGCGAAACCAGTAATACATTTTTTCTACTTGGATGAACTAATGTAGTTTGATTTGACGCATGATACATATCCACATATAATAAAAAGCACAGTTTCTTCATACATATCCTTTGGATACATTTCAATGTGAAACATGTTTGAGACACAATTTTTTTTCACTTTTTCCTCCATTTTCATCGCTGCTCCTTATATAAATGATGCAGCATGAAAATTATGTTGTATATCATGTATCACGTATCCCATCTCATATCGGTTATCTCCATTTACAACCACAAATTATATTCGGCTGATATATGTCTGCATTTGAAAGACTGTCCTGCAGTTTAGGCAGAATTTGAACACTAAAACATGAAGCCATATATTATTCAAGTATACCACATCATTTTTAAGATAAAACTGAATTAATTTTGCCTGGCACCTGGAACATATGTATATAAGTTGTGGTTTTATGTTTGTTTGTCGTTGGTTACAACAAAGCATGTTGACTCATTATCTCTTTTATACATTTCGTGACTCAGACAATGATAACAAGTCGCTGAGTAATTTAATTCAACAAATTATATATTGCTCGAACAAATGCATGAAGTAATATAGACGACTAAAATCCTACTAAAGCAATGTAATGGCGAAACAATAAAATGATAAATATTTTAAATATAGTTTTCTTGCTATTAGCAGCACCATTTCATGGATTATGGTTTGGGTGGAAGTATTTCCAACTTGTCGCCAAATTGCTCCTGCAAGAATTCTCTAATTGACTTTGAGAACAACTTAAGGACATCCAGATTGATTAAAGCCGTCATAACTTTCTCTGCTGTTGTGGCATCGCTTAAAATTTAACAACAACAATAACATAAATGACAATTAAACGCTTTCATCAAGTTTTGAAAATTACATAAATGTATCTTACAGAGAATTGTATTCCTCTGAAATTGCCATTAATTCTCGAAATCTTTCCGTGCTGCTCTTGTTTCTTTCGTTTGATTTTAATTCTTTAATCTTCGGGGTTTCATCGAATACCTCAAGGTCCAACACTTCGCAGATGATGCTTGTCATATTTTCATCACTAACTGGCTGCTTGCTAACAAATAAATCGAATTTCCTCAGAAGATCTTTTCCTGTTAAATTTCCTAACTTCAAACGGAACTTTGTTGTGTCGCTGTCTTGAAGATCACTTTGAGGCGGAGGAGGTGTTGACTCTGTAGAATTATCAACTTGTGCCCTTCGCTTTCTCAATATGTCAGCTTCCAAAGCCTAAAGGAAATCTAAAATAGTTAATAATCAAAATAAAATATTTGTCAAATAATTACATTTATATATCCCATATCCAATGATCTAATTACTTTTGAAGTCCTTCAAACCCATTTTCTCTAAAATCTGAATTAAGCTTTTCAATGTGGCCTTAGTGGAATTATCACGCCGCCAACAACTGAAAATGTTATAGTACACCTCAGATATTTCAATGTTGTCATTGTTGTAATCTCGTTTGTTTCTTTGGATATCGAGATCTCAAACGTCATTACAAAGAATTGATGATCGATGAAAAGAAATTCAAAAATGTTTCAGGGGATGTCGAACGGGGATAAAATATTGGAAGTGCTTGCGTACTCCTGCCGGACCAGTGGAAATACTGAGCTCAATCCGAGAGCTCTGCTCTACATAGCGGGAAGCTGACATTCGCGTATCAACTGATAAGATGAATCATTAACTTTTCCACGTATATTATTTGAAGGCGTGACTAATAATTTTGCGCATGAATATTCATGACGTTAGCCCAATCTAGTACAATAATATACATGACAATCACTAATATTGAATAATATATAATTAGTTCACTTTGAAGTGACAAGTTTATTCGTAAAACATAATGGGTAATATATTATGGATTAAATAAATCAGTATAAAATTGTAGATACAATTAACGCCCAAATGACTGAATTCATCAATGAAACTCAGTTCGCCACATTTTCGTCGATCAGCCCAACGCCTTCGACTTCCCAAAAAATCCGGCGAAAATGCATTTCGTAATTGCGGAGATCAGGATCGTTTAAATTGCAAAGCAGGTGTAGACAATCTGCGACCCATGGGCTGAAGCAGAAAGGGAAAGAAAGAAAATCATACCACGGCATTTTTAAACACATAATTTGTGTGATTATGTAACAATTACTTGTTGCACAAGTGAGCCCAGAATTTCTGCCCCCAATGAACTCCCTTTTTAATGTTACCATCCATCAATTCGCTGACTAACTCACGTGCAAGAAATTCTTTGGAAATGAATTTTGCGAGAAGGCGAATATTACTGCCTTCATCATAAAACACTCCAGTTAGATTGTGGAGACTTCGATCTAAAATGAGATTGCAATCTCTTGAGGACCCATTTGTAATTTCTGTTCCGTTGAAGATGATACGCACCCGTGAGTTCATGTTGGCATTGGCACCCGGTGGTTTTCTTTGCATGTCGCTGTTAAAAATTACAATAATCTGTTCATCTCGTGTATCTTAAGATTTGTCAACGTTGCATGTCATTGTTTTGTTGATTGCTGGTGCTGGTACCTTTTAGATTTAATTTCCATCGCTGTAGGAACTAGCGGTACCCCAGAAGATTCACTAAAGAGTATTCCTTGTGGACTGAAAATAAAATTAGTTTTAAAAGTAGTTATAATTGTGTATTACTCAAAACTACATAACAGTTAAATTATTTTAATACCAATAATACCCAATTATTACAATTACCCAATTACAAGTGCAAGGGCTTCCAGCCTTGCATCCACAGCATTTGCAGTTATCCCCACAGCAGCATCCCTTGCTTCTAGACGCCCCAGCTGCCTTGCGCTTGCAGCAATCTCCACACTTGCAGTTGTCGCCGCATGTACAAGGGCTGCCTGACTTGCTTCCACAGCAGTTGCAGTTGCCGGCGCATGCACATATGTTTAAATATTTTTTCCAATCAATTTTTAGATGTCCTATCCCATTTGGAAATTCAGAGGGAGTTGTTATTATTGAAAATAGTAGAACAAGAAAATAGTACTTTTACTAACCTGCCATATTGTAGCTTTTATTTGACTCTTTTCGGCTTTAGAAGATCAAAAAACTACTACCCCATTGGTTCGTGTAAGAAAAAGTGATTTTTATGATAAAAGAAGTTCGAAGCGTCACTGACACTGTCTATGTTTTGTTGAAGCTTTGTTGCTTGCTCGATGAAGAAGGTCTTTCCGATGACTGAAAACTTGCTCAAAAGTGTCGAGAGTGGTGAATGAACGTAGTTCTGGGACTGCTCTAATGTAATATACCTCATGCCGTACAAGTTCCGTGTGCAAAAAAGAGTTTCGTAGTTGTAAGCACATTTTTAGTAGAGGTGTGGCATGTTGGTGCACGAAATCGTGTGCACAAGGGAAATGCTGAACCAAGCGAAGCTTCAGTTGCAGTGTGCATAAGTGCACATACCAGCACATTTTTGCACACGGTACGAACAGAGTCATCGCATTTCTTTATGGTCTGATATGATTTTCTTGTTATTCTCAACGGCGCTCATATGCGCAACTTAGGGGTACCGTGTGCAAAAGGGAAGTAGTCATACATTCCCAAAATTCATATAAGTATAAAGATTTTATTGCTATAATTCTCTTGTACATACGAGAAACATCCTAGTATTCGACGCGGTATATATGAATTTGCCGAAACTTTTTTTTGGTACGGTGTGCACAAATTCCATCTAAATGAGGGCATAATAGGAAGAAATTACAGCCTGAGTCATCAACCTCAGGTTTTCCTGGCGGATTAATGCAACACCAAATTTATCCTACACATCACAACCTAAACAACTAAATTTGACTCGTGGTCATGAATGAGATGCGTTCATACTGTGTACGTAGCTCGTTTCACATAAGTCACATCATATTTTGCGCATCTAACAATTTTCTCTTCTGGACAAATGATTGCAATGTTTATACTTTTATGGGCCAAATGTGAAGAACGACGTCTCAACTCTAATCTCCTTATACACGCCCTATTAGCTGCATAAATAGACATATATATGGCTAATTGTATTCTCGCATTGGTGCGCTGCAACTTTATTACTCGGTAAAGTACATGATCATGCATCAAGACAAAATCCCGGAATATATTTGCAAACGCAATGTATGGTTTGGCGAATTCATACTTTGCCGAGAATGGGGAATCAAAATGATGTGCCCGTTGCATATTTCACATTTTACGTACATTATAATTTACGTGAACCATCGCTATAATTTTAAAATAAAATCGCAGTTGTAACCTAAAAAATATTAGTTAGCAATAAGTCATTAATTTCTCCCTTGTGACCCCATTTATATTTTGTTACCTGATTTTTACGGCTAAATTTTTGAGGATGTTAGTTTACTTGAACAATGCCAATCATCTGAAAAAATCAACGACCATTTCATGTTCCATTCAAAATTTAATTTTTCTATTACTTATAATTCGTAGGCATATGATTAAACCTCGCACTATTAATTAATGCATGATTTTATAATTTATTTAGCATTTGCCTGCAGACAACGGGAAATTATCAACTTAAGTTGGAACTTGCAAGTATCAATGTTCCAATGAGAATACGTCTGCTAAAAATATACTCAGTTTGTATACTTTTTGATTAATATGGTCATAAAATCTCTTAAAATGTACTTAATATATATTTTCATGTTAAAACTCAATGGTGTTTGTAAAATAGTCCAACTGTGACAAGGATGAATATATTGCAGACGAATATGAGGGCACAGTTGTACCTTATTGTTCTATATAGGAACAAAATGGAACAATATTGATCCAAATATTGTTCCCAAAAAATATTTTGTGTGTTCTTGTTTTGTACCGCTGGAACAAACCAAGAAAGAACTAAGTTAACAAATTGTTCCAGAACAAAACGTGCAACACTGGATATTTGAATATTTTAAGGTTCATATTTGAAATAATTAAGGGAAGCTTTGTAATAAGAATCTTCTGAAGGTATGTAAGTCACATTTGTCGCCAACTTTAACCGCCTGCATTTTCGGAGGTTTTCAGTTTCACTGTATCTTTATGAATATTGAAGAGGCTGACCTGGATGTTAATTGCAAACAGAATGCAAAATCACGTACATTGAAATTGCCGTTTTTGGGCTCACAGAACATGCTCACGTTCTTATTGACAGACAAAACCAGTATAAACAAAACGTGATATCTTGTTAAATGGGTTAGCGATAAGAGAGTAATGTTGACATGCTGCCGTATAACGCATCGCGATTTGTCAATTCTGAATATGAAATCTGTCCCTTCAATCATCAATAAGGACCACAATTTACAACTTTGAATATTGGATGAAATGTTTTAAAAATAAACGACAACTGGCAAGTTGTGCGAGAACATATTTCAGTAAAACTGACCCAAAGAGAGAAATGTTTATTTACAATGAAAAGTCTAGTAATTCTCGATTTCGTTTCTACACGGAATTGGAGTTGCGAAGTCAGGATTTTTTACAGTTAAAATATACCACTGCAATCTTCATAGAACTTCTTTAATTTGAAGTTATTCACATGAATGAAGTTGTTACAATCTCTTTAATGAAATGATAAAGTTGTAAAAAGTTAAATACCGAAATAACTACTGACATATTATTTACTTATATGTGCATGAAGCAAGTCGTTCGGTAACCAAACCATTTTATTTGTGGCGAACAAATATCGCGAATTGTGTTTGGTTCAACATTGAACCGAAAACCATCGACCGATTATTGACGTTGAAATTTTATTGTTGATTAGAGGAGTGAAGCGGTATTTATTTTACGATAATATTCGTTTTTGGTAGGATCCTGGGCAAATCTGCAGTTGGTATGAACAACAACACATTATTTGTAATATTCTTGACGTCATATCTAACCGAATGTGCATAGTAAATAAAACTTTACTTTTAAATAATAAAAAATAAAAATTAAAAGCTTGATAACGAATTTCGATTGTAATTTCTTCTCTCCTTTTAGTAAATAAATACATATGGTCAATTGAATATAAGATTGCCATTCTGATAAAACAGTTTATTTTTCACATTCAATCTTGTTCATTATAATTCGAGGACAATAGAAACTGCAACTATGAAACTACAGATCCAACTTAACAATCGAAATTTCGGAGTTTTTAAACTCCTTTGCGATAAATCTTCTAAATCCAGCGGACACCATCTCCAGACCTTCAAGGTTTATCAGTTTGTTGAATACTGTCTCCACGATTTCATCATCTCTATAAAAAATCGAATTATTATATTATTATCCTCGACCTTGTTTGCAAATTTTATATCCAGCACTTACCAGTAGCTACTGTCTTCCACTACTTTTAACAATGCCAGGAACAACTGGGTCCCCGTTTTGTTTCCTTGATTTCTTTCCAGTTCACTTATCTGCGGTGAAATATCAAAGATTTAGATTTAGAATATTACTGTCTTCCACTACTTTTAATAATGCCACGAGAAGTTGGAATATATATTTCACTTTTAAGTTCAAGGCTATCCAATGTCAAGAGATATAAAGGTTATGGCACGAACATAAAATAAGAACTTGCCCAGTTGCCCACTACAGCATAAAATGATATATTTTGCATGCATATTTATTTATTGTATCACGTATTTTGCGCAAATGCTCATTCAGAATTAGCTTCTAAGCTTAACTACAAACAAGATATTAGTTATTACTAAACCAGTCGTCTTTGTTATGGATTTTTAATGCGCAAAGATCAGCATTTATCTAATCTGGCTAAGCAGTTAATCTTGTAATTTATCATTTATGAACTAAACATAAATTCGCCCTTCATTCCAAAAATCTCCCGTCGACGTTCTCATTTCTCATTTGAAATTAATTTTGAAGATGGATTTTTTGGAGGGCATTAATTATGGAAACAAATTATAAGCCTGAGACTGGCAGTTAGAGTTATTTTAATATACATATTAAAACATTTGAAATTTCCTTTACGTGGGTGTACAAGGTTAAGGTTTAATTTTAAATTCGCATATAACAATTTCCTTATTAGGAAAGTCCTTCTCAATTTGCTTTCTGAATGCGGCCGATACCCTGGGCAGTCCTTCAACATTAATCAATTTGTTGAAAGTCGTCTCAATTATCGAATCGTCTCTACAAAAAAATTCAAAACCAGGTTGTTAATATTTCAAAACCAAATGTGTTTAAAACATTTGCTACAAACGGAATCATAAAAACCTACAGGGCGCTGTTTTCCTCCACACGTTTTAATAAATCTTGAAACCGCTTTGTGCCACTTTTGTTCGTTTCGTTTTTCAATTCAATTACATCTGGGGTAGGATCGACAATGTCCAGTGCCAAAACTTGACCAATGATGATCGTCATTTTTGTATTATCAATTGTAAGATTATTTACGTAATTTTGAAATTTCGTCAGTAGCCGTTCTGCAGTGGCTTCATGAAATTCTAATTTGTACTGCACGCCACTTGCAGCTTTTGAACTCGCCTGGGAATTTGCGGTAGCTGGAGCTGGACCACTGGAATTCATATTTGTTTGAGCTTGATCGTTGGACTGATTTTCGGCTTTTTTAGAAGCCCTTTCCGCTATGACTTCGGTGTGCAACCGACCAAGTGTGTCTACAAAATGTGACACGATGTATAATACTACTTATCTTTTCGATTCGATATCTTTAAGATTTTTCGTACCCACAGAAAGCTCAACTCCTTCGGCGGCAGCAAACACATTTCGGAAATGGGTTTGATAATTTTGGAGGTCCATGTCCCTCAAGTTACAGAGGCGAAGCATACAGTCTGCTATTCGTGGGCTGAAATAGTAGTACACATTATCAATTGCATTAGTCTCGACAGCGTATTCTAGAATAATTTAGTTGAATATTCAAAGAGTAAAAACAATTGATTATTATTAATGTTCTTTGATGAAATGGGAAAATATTCATACTTGTCGATGATCAAGTTCCAGAACTGCCGACCCCATTGGAGAGTTGTCAGTGTTTTGCTCTCCATCAATTCTCTTAGATCGCCCCTTGACATCAGTTTCGAAGAAATGAATATTGATGCAATCAGAAGATTGTTATCTGCATGAGTGAATTTCTTCGGTCCTTCAGCATAGCATTCTTGCATGACAAGTTGGCAATCTTGGGTGGAAATCTCAGATATATCCGTCCCATTAAATAGTATCCGCATCTGTAAATTGTGTACCATTGTTTTTGATTTAGTTTCTAATGCTAGAGGAAATGCCGGTGCTGTGGCTTCATGAAATTCTAATTTGTACTGCACCTCACTTGCAGCTTTTGATGTCGCCTGGGGTTTTGTAGTAGCTTGAGCCGGACTACTGGAATTCATATTTGTTTGAACTTGATCCTTGGGCTGACATCCTGCTTTGGAAGCCCTCTCCGACATGATTTCGGTGTGCAACAGACGAAGTGAGTCTACAAAATGTGACATGATGTATAATACTACTTATCTTTGATGACAACTTGTGATAAAAATATAAAGATTTTTCGTACCCACAACAAGTGTGAAACTTGTCATATTCTTCAAGCTCTCAATCAGATTATTAAGAGTACCGTTGACCCCTCTGTGGCGAACCCACTGTGACAAAATGTTAACGTACACTTCCATAACTGTCTTCAGGCCGGTTGTATTGTCAATCCTTAATTGACGAATTATTTTGCCTGGCACGCATAAGTCCAATGCTACGTCTTCCCATTTGTCGGCGAGTGTTCCAGCAGCCGGCGGATTGTACATGGCATTGTACACTCGTGTTGGAGTACAATCTAGATTTAAATATAGTCGTGCCAAGAATTAATTCAACTAGAGATGTGGTCTTTTTTAAATTCAATAAATTAAAGTTGGGATACCTTCGTCTCCAATAATAATCTCGGACATGGTATTCTAAAATTTAGTTTCTGCTTAGAAAGTATTCAATACAGGAATACTATTTATGCTCAACAAAAAGTTGTCTACTTGGTTCGTACTTTATTTGTCAGCGATGGAGAAATCAGTGACATTGTGCGAAACCAGTAATGCATTTTTTGTACTTGGATGAACTAATGTAGTTTGATTAATCATTAACAATACACGCTAGGTGAAGAGTGTATAAAGATTTAATTACATACCACAGTATACTTTTTTAGCCAGGATACTTAACCACATATAATAAAAAACCACAGTTTCTCCATACATATCCTTTGGATACATTTATGTGAAACAGGTTTGAGACAATTTTTTTTGCTTTTTCCTCCATTTCAATTTGCTGCTTATATAAATAAGGCAGCACGAATTATGTTGTATATCATGTATCACGTATCCCATCTCATATCGGTTATCTCCATTTACAACCACAAAGTATGTTCGAATGATATCCTTGTCTGTTGTTGGTTACAACAAAGCATGCTGACTCATTATCTTTTTTATACATTTTCCTGACTCACGCGGGAACCTCTTGACATGGGGTGATGAAGTCTACTATTCTAAATATGAATTCTATACTACTTTTTAACGCTGATTACGAATATGAAGGAATTAGTCTGTATTATTAATGTTTAGAATTGCAATTTTCAATTTTGTGGGAAGCGCGCAGGCTGCACGCCGCTACGAAGTAAGGTAAAAATCATTTCTGAACACATAGCACATACATTAACATATTCTCACAATCGGTAGCTTCTTTGTGGTTTAAAAATAAACTATAGTACAGTTGAGAGAAGTAGCGCTAGGCGGGTACTTTGTGCTGTGGAGTGTAGGAAGAATGAATGAGACAGATACTAGGCAACGTTGCCACGTTTCTTCATGTTGTGTGTTGTGGGGTGTACGAAGAATGAATGAGAGGCAACGTTGCTTCATGCTGTGTGTGTTGTGGAGTGTAGGAAGAATGAATGAAACGTGTAGAGAGAGTGTAGAGCGTAGAGAGAGTGTAGAGCGTAGAGAGTAGAGTGTAGAGAGAGTGTAGAGTGTAGAGAGAGTAGAGTGTAGACGTAGAGTGTAGAGAGAGAGAGAGAGATGTAGTGATGAGAGAGTGATGACGAGTGGAGAGCGGAAGATCTTCGATGGGAAGCGTTTTGTATCGCACATTATCCTATCTC
>JAQFZW010004149.1:0-10977 GCA_034687055.1 Heteromurus nitidus | reverse complement strand
ATTCGAATCGCCTCGATGAGATATATAGAAATGCATACTTGGATTTTCGAAATTGACCTTCTAAATGGGGTCAAATGACAAGTTTCTAATTTGCACATGTCTGGCGGTCTAACAAATACCCATGCCAACATGCCGAATACCAACGTCGGCATTTCGGTATACGAAGTATTCTAAGAATTCGTGTGTGTGTGTGTGCTGAATAACAGGTACTGTCTTTTCCATTGCCGGATTGGGAAAAGTAGTCGGCGGTCTAAAAGATTCCTACCGATTCCCAACGTCGGTATTTCGGTATACCAAGTATTCCCGAGCAACGCCAGGTAACCCCTCTAGTTTGCAATAAATGTGTTCATTGTCGCCAAAAAAATGAGTCTAACTCGACGAAGTGTGCACTCCTGCGCAGGACGCCACCGCCAACTCCTTTGTTCCTGGCTGATCAAGTATGTATACATTAATGTCAAAACAACCACAATGCCCCTACCTGCAAAACACATTTTAAAAGTGTCCCCCGCCAAATAAAACAAACCACCAGCAATTATTTTATTCTTCTCACTTTATCATCAGGCCAGTTGTCAGTCAGTTGATATGTTGTTTTGTTTTCCTGTAAAGTTGAAGGTTATCTTTTGTCGTTATGAACATTGAAACATTGACCTTGTCTGCACACAACTTGGATAACATAACAGGTTAGCAAATATCTGATATTTGATAAGCCTAAGAAATCACAGCTAGCTGGTACCAGCGACCCCTCCCGGTCCTCCCAACAAACAATTCATCCCCACGAGGCTCGGGGAACACATCACGTCACAGTTCAAGTGAGTTAAGCACCTGTCCGTCGTCACGCAAGCACATTTAAAAGAAATATGCCAAAGTTGAGGCCCAGCAGAAGGTTAACTCCAGCATCCTCCTCGTTGCCAAGGGCAAGCAGTCGGCAAAACTGGACTGGAGGAATTAAGAAACGGAGACGACCTAGCAACAGAGACTTCTCCCCCGACATTACTGAAGCAGTTCCAAGAAGTGAACCTTCAAAAATTCGAAGAGTCTCCCCAGCAGCTACCACATCTTCCTCATCTCCACCACCTCAAACTGGGCGTGTTGATGCTCGAACTCGGACCTCTTCTCCGAAACAAGACTCCTCCGGCTCCGGCTTGCCAAGAAGAAAAAAACTAAAGAATTCTATCCTCGACCAAGAAGATAAAGGTAATACTTCTGGGTCATCAGTCGCTGCCATAATAACTGGAGGGGAAGGTGTTGACGGAGAACCGGTGACTTCTGTTGATAATAATACAACAGCAGAGCAATTGGAGGATGAGAGGGACAGCGCAGGTGATCGAGGCGATGGGGACGGGGCTGCAAAGAAGCAGAAACGAAAGCAATTGTTGATCCCCGACCACATCACCACGCTCGGAGGGGATCCCCCAATGTACCAATGTAGCATTTGCGAGAAGAAGTTTAAAACGAAGCCCCACATCAAGTATCACGAGTTTTGCAAGATGGGAGGTGACAAGCCCTTCAAATGTGCTCATGATCAATGTGGGCAAAGCTTCATTGCCAAAAGCCATTACGAGTACCACCTCAGGACGCACACGGGGGAGAGGCCGTATCTCTGTCCGGAATGTGGGAAGGGGTTCAATCAACGTGCAAGGTGACAAGACATCTGCAAACTCACACAGGCGAGAAGCCGTTCATTTGCCAAGAATGTAATCGTGCCTTCGGTAGCCCCCAAGCACTCCGATCACACACGATGATCCACAGTGGCAGTGGCGAGCGGTCATATGAGTGCACCACCTGCAGCAAGCGGTTCACGGGGTTGACGAGTCTCAAGAGACATCTCATTACTCATGCAGGTACTTATTTTCAACGAACCCAAACTCCTACTTCAACATTTAACAATTTTTATTATTATGGTTTTCAGGTGAGAGGTCGTTTGGTTGCAACCACTGCGGAAAAACCTTCGGTCTCCAGGGCACACTGGATATGCACCTGAGGACACACTCGAGCGAGCGCCCTCACGCCTGTGATCAATGTAGCAAAGCGTTCTCCACTATCAAGGATTTGCGGAGGCACCTCATCATTCATACTGGTACTTTGCATTCTTGCTAAACTGAGTTTTCTTTTCTATTTTGTTTCTTCTAAACTTTATTTTTTTGGGAATAGGTGAGTGCCCATTCAAGTGTTCGATTTGTGGGACGACATTCAGGAGGAAGGATAACCTCGACCGTCACATCAAGAACCATCACAATGTACCGAAGGATGTTTCCAGAAGACTGGCTAATGATGCGGCTATGGAGTACCTCAAGAATAATTCGTCAGAGGAGAGTCCCGTCGACATTCCAAAGTACAAAGTCAACTCTGCCGTAATGTAAGTTGCCGCCTCCGTCGAAGTTGTAAAAGCGGTTGCTAATCATATAAATCTAACTGGTGCTAGATTCCTTCATCCAACAATTCTCCTTGTCTTCCTTTTTTGACTAGATCGAGTATAATTGATAAAAATTCACAGACACTATCGAGTACGGCCAGCACAGGTCATCAGAGCGCTTCATTGGAGACCACAAGAATGTCAAGTGTTCACTCGGCCACTTCTTCCACAAGCTTGTCCCCATCAAGCCGTCGTGGGATAATGACCCGTGCCTCCTCCTCCAGAGCCAAAGAGAAAGGACTTTCTTCTGCCAAAGAAAGCTCGCTCAAGAAACCTGGAAAGAGAAAGGAGATCCCTGTAGCAGCGGTTCCGGTGGCAACTGCACAAAGCAGCACTCCGTCTCTGAGGAAGAAGAGGATGCGTCACCCCCTTGTTGATCGTCCCCCCTCGCCTGATATCCTGGTGGAGTTGTCCAACACGCAAGGAAAGGAGCAGCTGAGGACGACAATACCGAACGATTTGATTTTGAGCAGCTTGCCGAGTGAGCGGAGGCTGACGCTGGAATTGGTGTCCACCGCGAACTCGTCGGAAGTAGAAGAGTGTGCGAGGGACACTGCACCGGGCCCACCACGTCAGGATCGTGAAACCCGGCAGCAGAATGAGGACGAGGAGATGGAAATCGAGAAGGATGTTGATGATGTTGTTGTGCAGCGACAAGAGGCAGCAAACCAGGAGGAACAGGTCGAATTCATTTTGCCTCCTGATGTCGACGTCGACAATCCGATGGACTCGCCAGCCAGGAGTCAGGAAGACCTGGATGAGGAACAAGGAGCATCAACAGCAACACAACAAGAGGAAGCCTCTCCTGATCCTGATGCTATGGATCTTGATGGTGAAGAAAGTGATGCTGAGAAGCCTGTTTCTGTATGCGATGGCGAAGACAGGATGGAAGAACAGGAAATTGCAGGGATTGCTCAACCAAGTCTTCCAATCTTGCCATCGTTTGTTTCCACGTATTCTTCTACTTCACCAGAACCAACATGTGAACCTGGTTCCCCTGAAACTATTGAATCAGTATCATCATCCACATATGGCCAGGTAGTTCCGTGGTGTCTACCGATGTCACCTTCTCCTCCACTACGACCCGCTCCCGTTTTCTCATTTTTATTTTGTATTATTTGGTTTTGGTTATTTTTAAATTAGTTGATGGACTATTCCATATTCCGGTGACCAATATGACCTTTTTAGCTATCCTACGCTTTTATTCACTATTTTGTATGTTTTTGTTGGCGAAGAATATTGTATGGTTTATTAAATTTTTGTTGAAGTAAATTATCGAGTAAAATATACGTCTGAATTGTCAATAATTTTTATTTTAATAAATTCTGCAAAACTACAAACCAGTTAGTTAAGCATATTTATTTTTCACCAAATCATATCCACATAATAAGTAAATTTGCAAAATATATTGAGAAGAGAATTGGTTATTTCGCATTTTTTCTAGATCGCCGAAGACGCTTGGATTGAACATTGGACCTAATGGGGGCCACTAGATTCAAGATGCCATGTCTACATGAGTCTCCAGTTTCTCCAGTAAACCCCGCTATTTCATTCAAACACAAAAGAAAGAGACCTGGAATTGGAATGTAGGATGCTGGATTCATGCTGCACAAATAAACAAACAAAATCGAAAGGTTTAGTTTTGTAAAATATAATTTTCCTTTCTTTCGGAGTTCCAGATTGCTGATTGATATTCAATTATTAAAAAATGGAGAACTCAATGGAAACTCCTTCATCATCTTCCTCTCCATGGCAACCAGGATCAGCTGTTCCCAACTCTGAGGAAGATGAAGGTCGACATCTGAACGAGACTATGAAAGTCAGAGTTGTGGTCGTTTCTTCACGTCCGCCTCCACGGCCACCCCTTCCCCCATACATCAGGCCGTTGTCTTCAGGCTTGTTCGAGTGCTCGAAATGTGGGAAGGAGTTGAAAACAAGGCGTGAGCTGTCACTCCACATTAACTGCACCGTACCCGACGCCCAGAAGCCATACAATTGTGGACAATGTGGAAAGGGATTCGAACGGAAATACCACTTGACCCGTCACCTCAACGCTCACTCTGGCGAGAGGCCATTTCCATGTGCGACCTGTGGAATGAGCTTCTTTCAACGAGCCCACCTCACCGCTCATTCCAGAACACATTCTGGCACTGGAGAGAGGCACTTCCTTTGCGAAAGGTGTGGAACTGGATTTTCAATCAAGGCTCAACTCCAGCGTCATCTTGACACCAGTCATGGGGAAGGGGTCCCGCTTCCGTGCACGAAATGCAACAAGAAGTTTCGCAGAGAGGACTCACTCATAATGCACATGAAATCGCATGCAAAGAAGCCCACAGGAGGTACATAATTAATATTTTGTAATTTCTGATTTAAATTGATGTGAGTTTGTTCATTTACTTGTTTTAAATAATTAATATTTAAACATTTATTTAGAAGATGCTGCTTCCCAAGAAGCACCATCCTCATCACGAGAGTCAGCTGATGGCAATAACAGAAGCTTGTCCTCGTCCTGTTCGGCCCGCTCCAAGAAAAAACTATCCCCACAACAACGCCCTTATTTGTGTGAGAAATGCCAAAAGGGATTCGAAACTTTGATAGGGCTTTCACAACATTTGCGCACGCAGACCCACTCTCAAGGCGGAAAAGGAACGTTGCTGTGCACCGTCTGTGACAAGAAGTTTGATGGACTTCCTGGCCTGAAGGAGCACTCGAGAATACATCATAAAAGTAGGAAAATTAGAAGGAAAATGACACATTTTTTAAACCTTGTATCTTTAAAAATATACTTGATTTTATTGTTTATATTATTTATAAAGATGTTCGAGAATTTCACCCCGACCAAGGAGCTGCGCGTTGTAGCGGAAGATCTTATTCGAGTAGGAAGCTTGTTTCTGTAAGTTTAAATGGCGAAAGCAAGTCTTCCAATTCAACGACTTCTTCACCCACAACGGCGGCATCTACCTCTCACGATGCACGTGGCATTGGCATCTCACCGCTGAGCTCAGGTATCGTTTTGACCAAAGAGAGACCACCTTTCTCTATATTCCACAAATCCTGCCAAGTCAAGGTCAGATCTAGAGACTTGATCATTTCTTAATATAACTCTGCTTACGAATCTTACAGAGATGGGGCGTTATGCCTGCAACCAGTGTGGGAAATCCTTCGGAGAATGGGGTCAGTTAGGCCGTCATCAAAAAACAGTTCACTCGGGTAAACAGTTGAGATTTTCCCGCACGATTTTCATTAATTCATTTTGCCGTTCTTGTTGAAGCTCGCTGTTTTATTTTCATGTGTTTTTAATTTATGAAATGTTTAAGACAACCGGCCTTTCGGATGCACTCTTTGTCCGAGTAGTTTCAAACGCCGAGACATCTTGCGTCTTCACATGAAACGATTGCACAACAAACCATCGACAAGTGTGGAAACTGGTGTCATTGCCAATGCTCAAAATGTTATTCTCCAGAACATAACTTTGGAGGAGAAAGTTTGTCTTCTGCCTCTATGTCCATATTGTCCAGCCCTGCCTCCACCTCCTGACGCCAGAGGAGATGATGTAGAATGTCAGGGAATGTCGTCATCAAGCCAGGAGCTTAACTCTTTGAGTTTTAATGACGCGAGTGGCAGTTCAATTCTAACGACTTCTTCATTGATACAGACACCATCATCACCAGTCGTCGTTCTGAGGCCACCGTCTCCCCTTCCATGTTCTTCATCAAGTGTGATTGTGTCTGAAGCAAGAATTGAAGAGGTCCCTTTTCAAGGGTTACTTGGTTGTGCCAAGACGTCTGGAAAAGCAGATGCAGAAGAGGATCTCGACGGAGATATTGTGGATTTCAATGGTAAAATGAGTCGGGGATTTGATTCAACTATTTAAAATAAAGTAATCAGTTTGATGGAAATATTTTGTTGTTTGCTCTTGCAGAGTCTGGAGTAGCCCGTTACGAAACTGTGGAGACGGAGAACCACGTGGTGGAGAACAATGGGGAGGACGTTCCAAAAGCAGTAGAAGTGGGTTTGAACGACGAAAACAATTCGAATAATTCAACGGCACCTTCGCCCACACCAGCTCCCTCGACGCCTTCTTCATCCTCACCAGTTCCATGTTGTTCCTCCAGTTTGGGAAGTGGTGGAAGTGGAAACATAATCGCTGACAAGGACAGAGTCGAGGAGCCTAATCAGGGCTCATGCGTTGGAGCTGGAGGAATGCTCGGAAGTCAAGAGGAGAATGACCCACAAGTTAATGATGGTGAGTCGGGTCTACATTTGAGAATTATATGCGTTAAGTTTGTTTCAAAGTAACAAAAAAATTAATTTTCTTCTTCACTTTTTTGTAGTTGTGGAAGCTGAAGGAGTTCCTGTTGAAAGGGAAATAGCTGCTGAAATCCGCGATGAGAATGAGAATGTGGAGGAAAATGAGGGAAGGGATAATGATGACATTTACAATCCCGTCGACTTCATTGATGATGATGATAATTGGGTCCTACCTGAACTGAACCAGGCCCCGGATGAATTATCTGACGAGCCCGTTCTCACTCACACACATCACCACCGTGGAAGAAATATTTAGCGGATAGCTGAATTTGAATGAAATAACTGTTTTGCATGTTATTTCTTCTTATATATCCTTTTAAATACTTATTTGATTTATGCTTTTACTTTATATATTTTGACTTGGCATCATTGATTTGAAGATTAATTTTGAATTGTGAAGGGAAAAGAAGATTCTTAAGAATGTGGCGTGTTTTGTTTGGAAACAGCAGGTTAACAGATTAGTCGACTAATTGTTTAAATGCTAAAGCGAATTAATTGTATTTGTACATTCTTTTTGTGTATTCGTGGTGTTGTGTAAAGTAAAATATTAAAATTAGTTACTTATAATGGGGAAGTTTGTGACTTAAAATCTGTAAACTGTAAATGATTTTATTTTATTTTACAAAGGCGGACAAAGATTATGTGTAACAATTTAATTAGATAAGGGTTTCATTATATTTTTCGGTCACTCAACTTTTGAAACCTCCTTTTACTGAGTCACCGGTTGAAATAATTAACAAATAATAATAATCCAAAGATGTGAAACGATATAATATCTCTTCTGTGAACTTGAATCACCTTTCAGTCAGCCTGCCCTAACCCTAAAATTGTGAGCACTGCGACGACCACGTCTCCAGACAAACCCTTCTTCAGTAAACCTTCCACTACAAAATATAAAATAAAGTAAAAGATCAATTTTAATAATGTTAATTGTAATAATGTTAATTTTAATAATAAAGTGTGGCCGGAATTTTTACCAGTATGAATAAGAAGATGTCTACGAAGATCCTCGCAGTTTGAAAACGCTCCGGAACACTGATTGCAGGAATAAGGTCGCTGATCGTGAGTTGAGTCAGCTTCAGTAATCTTCATACCTTCCTTCGCAAACTTCGGCTTCTGCAAGCCCGATTCTATTTGATAAGAAAATGAAAATTATGACTGAATTTGACACGGAAAAATTGGAATAATCGAATGAGAATTTACCGGGAACTCTTTCTAGTAGAAGATCTATTCCGATTCCAAGATTCTGCTCAGCGTTAGAGATTGACGTTGAAGGATCTGCCGGCGAAGAGGAAGATGATGGTCTTTCTGGAGAGGAAGAGGGTAGAATGACATCCTCTGCTCTTCCACTTGAATTCAACGATTCGTCTTTCTCGCCATTCACAGAGAGAATTGGAATGGAAGGCTCAATCTCACCGACGACGCCAATGTCTTTGTCATCTTCTTGGCGACTTGATGTGGCGTTGGAAGAGCTGGGCCCAGGCAAATCGCACAAGGAGCGATGTTCAAGAACATCTTTCTTCCTCCAAAATGTTAAGCCGCATTGATCACAGGAAAATGGACGACATTCGGAATGCATCTTCCAATACAAGTTGAGATTAGATTTGGTCATAAAAGTTTTGTCACAAGTCGAACAAGCAAATGGGCGTTCCCCTGAAAGTGAAATTGAAAAAAATATATATTATTTCATCTTAAAATTCGACCCCTTCCAGAATGCTTCAAAATAGTAATTACCAGTATGAGCTCGGATATGACAGTTGTAGCTGGAAATTCGTTTGAATCTCTTATCGCAAAATATGCACGAGTAGGGCGCTTCTCCAGTGTGATTCCGAGCATGATGAACCTTAAGTTCTGTCAAACTGACAAAGTCCTTCTTGCACACGTTACACAAGTGTGGTTTTTCACGGGTATGCCACCTCGCGAGGTGTTCGTTCATCGTCTGACGCCTAGGGAAACGCCTTTCGCAGAGGGGACACGCGAATGGCCTTTCTCCAGTGTGGATTCGCATGTGCTCCTCGAGGTGGGATGTCTTCGAGAGTCGCTTTAGACAGACGGAGCAAACATATTTAGAGGCTTCTGATTTCCGGTCGCCAGAGTGTACCATGGCGGTGTGTAACGATAAACCACGTTTCCTGACGAATCCCTTCCCGCAAGCGGCACACTGGAAGGGCTTCTCGTCATCTGGAACACCACCACATTCATGGTATTTAAGGGAGCGTTTCGTCTTCAGCTTCAGCTTGCAATTTGAACACTCGAACTTGGCCATGGTCAGCCACTGCTGCAGAAATGACCTTCAACTTTGGACTCTTGAGGAATCTTCCTGTTGAACAAATGCCTGTCTGCAATTCCAAATGTCTGTGGTCACAATGTTTACTGTTCGTCACAAACTTCAACCTAGCAGCTGGATGAAGTGAGGAATTGGCGCGTTCGACCAGGGTATGACGGGGCAGCGTAGTAAAATTGTTCCAAGTGAAATTTCTGGAAATTATCATGAATTTCAGGAAATTCAATTCATCGAATTGTACATCGTCTACAATTCGATGCATTGGTTTTCCTGAAATTCCTGAAATAGTTTTTACGTGAAGTCGCCTGTAATTCATAACTATTAAGTGGATCCCCTTAAATTATTATTATTGTTGTTTAAAAATATTATTATATAATAAATTACACCATAATAATGATGGCTAAATTCAGAACAAAGACATTTTATTAGTTTCCGAATATTTATACCTAATTTAGTATATAAATATAAATCTTGGGGCAACATGCAAAATGAGAGAAGCCACATTTAAATGCACGAATTCACAGGAATCGCATCATTTAATGTTTTCTCTACTCAACGTCTGTACCTGCAATCTAGACGTTAGAACGGTTTAATATGTGCACCCGCACACTTGGCTTACCATTTACCAACAAATACAAAGTCCGTGACTGTTATCTCCAGCCTCCTCCGAAATACTTGTACGAAATTACGACACAATTACGAACCGTCGTAAAACGATACCTCTCCTGCAACCGTAATTAATGTCAAAATGGAAGGAACATAATTGAAGGAAACATTACCGTTGAAACCTTCTGTATATCTGCGTGCACCACGGGCTCTCCAATGATTATATATTTTGGTAAAAGTCTGCTAGGACGCCTCCACTCCCGATGTCACAAAATGTCACACTGTCACCGATACCCCTCCTCTAAGCGTTAGCTACTAAATGAACAGACCCCATGTCTCTCAGCTAAATATTTTACCCTTGCCAGACAACTTCAAAACTAGTGTATACATAATTATGCCACATTGGCATAATTATGAAATCAAATAGAAAATGGTATAGAGCGAGTAGGACACTTTTGAATACATATTAAACTAGCAAATGCTTGACAATACATTAAAATTAGTTTGCCTAACAAGTTTTCTCATTTCCTGTTTCAAAGCGGAAACCTCAGGAAGTTAATGTCGCTATTACTATGTAAAACCTCATTATCCAACTTATGCAGGCTTTCACATTTGAGATAAAATTCAAGCCTTCAATTTGAAAAAATAGGCATCTCGCTCACTAGGAGTAATTTAAAATTTGTTTCAGCAAGCAGTTTGGTTCCTTGTAAACGATAGTAAAATTTACTGGAGACATAGTCGTTTGCGAAATGATTGCTTTCGTGATAGCCCAAAACCAATTTACAGCCTTGCCTTATCGATTTCTTCCATCGTAACCAGTTGTCTTGATAGTCACCAAAATATGTTCTAGTTCGTCACATTGCTACCGCATATTCCCTCGAAGGTCACACATATAAGACAAAACTTGCCTGGAGATGTTCCCGAAGTATTTCTGGGCACTTGTATGCCTCACTTCACCACTTGAAAACATATTTGCCACTTCATGTGAAATAGACTGGAAGCTCGGCCAGCATTTCCTACATGGTTTCCATAATATCTCCAAACCAGAAAAATACGTCGTGTCCTTACATTCCGTCCCACTCTGCTTTCTTTACGAAACTAAATCTAATTTCGATAATCCCCTTCGACTTATTCTTTTCTCAAAAAGGTACAGAAACACACTTTCCCGTTTTCCAAAATCTCGATTTACGCAGCCATGGAATATAATCTTTATTCCATATTTTGCTGATTTGACTGCCTCCATCAACGCTTTGGGAACATTTAACGACTATTTATTCAACCATGCCACAGTTTTAATTCTAATCGGTGACCAAACGTATGCGAAGAGAGGCGAATCCTCCATGGACCAAACATTTCTAAACTT
>JAQFZW010004148.1:0-10978 GCA_034687055.1 Heteromurus nitidus | reverse complement strand
AGTCAACTATTCAAATAGGAGCGGTGATTCGCCAATAAGTGTTCAGTAAGCAGATAAATATATTCAAAGTTCATTTAGATTTCGAAGGAAAGACAATAACTGAGGTTTGGAAACGTTATTTTCACAGACAACTTGGAACGTCTTACGTGTTAGCAACAGGTGGTGCCCTTGGTACTGCCCTAGGTCTGAACAGTTTGGTTAAGGTAAGCTTATCGAAGGTGGAAGGCAAGCCGACGAAGGAATTGAACAACGTATCATGTGTTTATATGTATGCTAAATTAAATCTGTTATGGGATATATAGAGAGCTCCTCCGCTAATTGGACGGTTTGTCCCATTTGCTGCAGTAGCTGCTGCTAACTGCATCAACATTCCCATGATGAGATCAAAGTAAGAGAGTAATCCAACTTTTTTCATAATATTCTAATGACACAATTAAGTAATAACAAAAAGGCTCGCCTTTCAACTATTCCTCTCTCTCAACGGCAACTCTGATTTTTACTCTCATGATGACTCAAAATGTCAAAAACGTGATATGAAAATGTGTGTGTGTTGTTGGATGAATAAACAGAGAAATGATAGATGGAGTGCCCGTATTAGATAAAGACGGTAACCGGATAGGAGAATCGAAAATTGCTGCGAAAGAAGGGATTGCATCCGTGGTCCTAAGTCGTATACTTATGGCATCACCTGGAATGAGTAATTGAACGTTTTCATTTCTCCGGGCGCACTTAACCCTTTGCCTGCTTTTGCTATCTATGTACAGGGAACTCCGCGAAGGTATACCAGTTGTTGATGAAAATGGCAATCGCTTGGGCGTTTCTGCAATAGCCGCCAAAGACGGGATTGTCCAAGTAGTTCTTTCAAGAATCGGCATGGCGGTGCCGGGAATGGGTACACCTGCTTTTGTCACTGTGTAGTTTTGTCACATTTTATTATTTAACCGAGTGGTGTGAGTTATATAACTTTCCTCCGTTTTTGGAGTCACTTCTAACGTTATAATCAACGGCGACATTTAAAGCAATTGCTGGTGCATAATGAGGCTCTCTAAAAATCTATAACTCACTTGTCAGTTACCTTATTTAATTTGACTAAAGCTCTCTGCATGTGGCTGCGAATTTTATTTGACTTTTGCGTGGCAATCCTCTCACTCACTCACTATTATATTTATTTGAAGTCGGTGTTACCAATGTTTTAATACGCTTTTTTACTCGACTTATTCGAAACAGTATTTCCACCGATTTTGATGGATCGTTTGGAGAAGCGAGGATTTTTGTCTCGGTATCCGATGGCGGGTGCGCCTTTACAAGTCATCATGTGCGGCATCTGCTTGACATTTGCCACTCCGATGTGTTGCGCTCTCTTCCCACAGAAGTCTGCTATTCCTGTGTCCAAACTAGAGCCGGAGATACAGGTAAATATATCTTGCAAAGATAAGACATCGAATGAATATCCAAGGATACATGTTTTATATGAATGGAAAATCTACCATGGAACTTTTTTTATATTTGCCATAGGAGCGATGTCGACAGCTCGCTAATCCAGCCGATGTTTTATACTACAACAAAGGATTGTAAACTTGCGAATCAAATTGTTTAGTCGTGAAAAACTTATACAAATCCACTTTATTCCCAGTTTAAATGTTTTAGTAGCATCTCATTCTCAATAGAGATTTCGAATTTCTTTGAGTAACATTTTAAAATAATACATGATACAACTCTCTATAAAATATACACACAGACTTTATTTTTTCCCTTGTAAACCGATATATTCTGAAAATTGAGAGCTCACACATTGTTTTAGTTTAAAACTATTTTCTCTTTACTTTAAGTCATATAAATATCAAAGAATCAACGTACTTAAATGTTAATAATCATAGTAAGAACACTGACTGTGGTAGCACTCCTCCAGCTGTTGTAGGTGGGAAAAAGCTGAAAAATAATGTTTAGAATTTTGACATATAAAAATACTTGTGCAATTTCTTAAGACCGTTTGTGAATTAATAGGTAAAAGAATATACTTTTTAACTGATAAAGTAACAATAATTTAACGTTATGCCATCACTGTGACCCGGCAACGTTGTCGTCACTCCATCGTGAGCGAGGTCTCAGCCGCGCCGGGTTCACAGACTGATGAGTACTGATAAAATGGTGCTGGCCCCGTATATATAATGGATTAATGAAGAGTTGTACTCTTGCATTAACTATTTAACTGTTACTCGTTAGTGTCACGTTATACTTACTTTAAGATGTACGCAAATAGTGAATAGATGCCTACAATGAACTACAATCAAAGAACGGAAATGAGTGCAATCGATTTTAGCTGTAAGAGTTACACCTTGGCTGGTCATGTACATACGTACACTCTAGAATTTGGGGGAAAGTTGATTATATAAAGAGCATACATGTTTGCAATAACTGTCAATGATGTTCATCAAGCAATCTAACAACTACAATGCCTCTTGTGGGACGTTGAGTCTTGATGTGTACGTTCATTTCAAATCCACAAATATATCCTAATCTTGCCAATGTATATATTAATCTATTACTAGAATAGTGATCCATCTTAATTGTTTAGTAATATAAACGTAATTATGTTATGCAGCATGTACCGTGACATTGGAATATAGGTAATTTGATTGCAGCGAGGAATCAACTGCCATCTAAATCATCCTTGTTGAACAGTTCAACTTGAACTTAATTAAGTCGAATACAAATATCTAAACTTCGTTCAACGGACATCATTCATCATTTGATTTAACCGAAAGTAGTGCTTAGCCCTATTTTTTTAATTGGCTTACATTTTTCCCATTGAGTTGACACAAATAGAGCATTTACATTGCATATACCTTTATAATTACATTGAATTATTTATAAAATAATTATGCAATTATGTTGACATTGTATTTTGAAACATTTCCCTATTGTAGTCACATTGTATACCATACTTAAGTGTAATAATGCTAAATGTCCTGAGTAAAATATGTGATGAAATTTTTTTCTTCAGCTTACATATTACCAACAATAATGTAAGGATATTTAGGGGAAAAATACTAGGAGAGGGACGATAAGTCAAGAGAGTAGACACTGATTTTAGAAATGAGTAATCAATCCTTTGATTGCTGACGTCGTACTCTAAAAATCATTTGCAACATTTGAAACTGAGCTACGAACGTTGCTATCAAATGGCAACTAGTAGGCATATGTAATGTGTGTACTTATTATGAATAATAATAATAATAATATCTTTTCGAGCAGTGATACGTAGAAACATTTTGTTAGTACAAATCTGTTACTTCAATCATGACAACTGACAAACTCCGCAAGAAAGCTACCTCTGGTATGACTCCAAAGCGAAAGCTTTCGTGGAAATGTGTAACTAAAAGGTAGTAATGATTGTGACAATAAACCTTTTTAATGTAAAAAAATTAAAACTCCATTTATACTTATTTGCATTTTATACGGTGTCAGTTTTCGAAACGTTCTGCTCCTATGATTAAACCTTTCTAGGAAGAAATTTAAAAAAAATTGCTCCAGGACTATGAACTTGGTGGAATTTCCGATTTTCATGGGAATTACACGCGATCTACAATCCGCATTATTTTGCAGGGACAGGAATGATGGCTTCCTTTCTACCGCAAGAATTTACACCACCTGCAACCACTGTACGTCAGCAGAGTCCACTTTGCTGAAAGCGGAAAGAGTAACTTCCCATTATTCCCATATGCAATTCCTTCAAAAATAGGCAAGAATGTTGGTATTTGTAGCTCATATATAGGGATTAAGGAAACCACATTTTATAGTTCTGCAAGAAATACAATGAGATCAGACGTCATCGTCTCAAGAACAGTGTAATTCCATGTTGTGAGTTGACGTGCGTGCCTCGAACAAAACCTTCGTACTTCTTCCTCGTTGCAATACGTCTATTTAAAGATGTGGTCGAATATGACATTCACAGGCGACAAAATGCTTTTCATTAGTAGTAATTATAAAATGGGTGATGGTGGTGGTGGCTAGTTCATGTGTGTCCCAAGTCCCAAAAGGAAGTGAAACCCCGACATACATCAAAATATATAAAAACTCGAATTTATGTTTTTGTGTGACATTTTGCCGTTATTACTGGAACACCGAGAAGAACCGATTTCAAGATGGAGTTGACTTCATTAGTAGCCATCTCCATTTCGGTTAGTATCTTCTTAATAACATCGACAGTGGCTATAATTCGTAATGACATTACGGACCGCTGCCTTCACATTGATTCTGCCAACAAGGATTCAGCCGCATTGAATTATAGAACTGGACAAAGGACAACTTCTTCCAAAGTGTATGCACGCTCTTGCACCTGGGATATGTATACAAATATGTAAGTTTGCATATAGTCGAGAATGTGTATGCGATTAGAATTTTAAAATGACAGAATTGAAAATAAAAAGATGTTAATTTGTGGAATTTAGTTGAGAATCCAGATAACATTTCCATTTGCATTATGTACTACTCACACTTATAAATGCCTATATCTTCACCTGAACTTTTCACAGGCGAAAGACGAAGAGTCATGCAAATCAATGGGTCGAGATTGTCCCTTCCATCCCATTTACTGCAGAAGAGGAAATGCAGCCATATTTCATCAGAAAAGTCACGGAAGATATAACGGAAACATGTCTAGCTTCAGTAAACAATGAACCTGTCCCTTCCACCGAATGCCCTTCCGACGAAGCTACATTCACAATTGAAAGAATTCATCAGAAACAAGAACTCATGACGAGTATGACCTCCTTCAAAATCCGGAATGCTAATGGTCACTGTCTCACTGTCCAACCTGGCAGCGAGGACCTCAAATTCACGAATTGCTCAGAGCGGGCAGGACTGTTCCAAATTTGGGGAGTTTGTCGACACATGCGAAAGTGCGATGTAGATTTGACGTGGACGCCAAGGAAAATTGAGCTGCCGTATCCGAATGACCTGATGAATTACCAGAGGCAAAACAAAACCTCTCCCATAAAACATATAATTAATGTTGGTCAGCAGAACCCAAATGGGGCGATAAGGAACAGTCAAAACGATATTATTGTCAACGAAGTTCTGTACAGTGTGCAGAACGCGCTGAGGATTTTCGACAGCAGTGACGACTTCATAATTGGCACGATTAGTGCATTTTATCCTTTGGACAGTGTGGCTGAAGCCACTCGAGAAATTTCAAGGATTTGCGAGGAGAAGAGTATGAAATCATGCACTTCTTGTAAAGATCATTCTTCGACGAAGTCCAACTCTGCCCATGTTTTGGTTGGATTCTTAATGAAGTGGATGAATGAATGTAATAGTCAACATGTTTTCGTCTCCAAGGACGTATTACTTGTCCCCTTGCAATTGTTTCCAATTGCCGAGTCATCCTTTGACTCGCACGGGCAAAAGGAGGATGAGAAGGTGAAATCGATTATTGCAAGCTTGCGAAAATATTTGCACAGGTTGGAAGAGCATAATGGAGACGATGACATGAATATCCCACAACACTCAACGACGAGTGCAAAGGAAAGACCTGACAATAATGGTACGGATGGTTGCCAAAATAATATGCAGCCGACGAGTTCAAGTCAAAACGCTATGCAAATGGAATCGGGCAGTACTGAGAGCTCGGGAAACTCTGGACCAACTCAGAATTTGCAAACGAACCACACGGATGACTACGTTCACCTCATCGACATTCGCCTGCAATTAGGGAGCACAACACCACCAACAAGTGGAGATGTGAAGAATGGAACCGTTTAGAATAACTGGATTATGATTTTGTAAACTACGACGTATAATTTTGTTAGTGTGACCAATAAACAACTAAATTGCTAAATATCAATTAATGAATTTATGCCATTAACTTAACATTTTCGGAGACACATAACTTTACTAATTTTACTATAATTTATCACATCGAAATGAAAAATATTGAGAATATTTTCATGGACAAGGCTTCGCAAATGCACAAATTTTGTAGAAGCAAGTTTCACAGTCGTACTTCTTGTGGTAGGTGCGGATATGGGAGTAGTACCTGGAAGTGTGGGCGAATGATTGGTAGCAAATTGGACATCCAAACGGCTTCGCTTTCGTGTGGGTATTTACGTGATTCTGGAGCTCTCTTGGGGTGAGGAAGCGCTTATCACAAATTTGACACACTCGGGTTTTCTCGTTATGCCGTAGCAAATGAAGCCGTAGTTGTTTTTTGGTGATGTACTTCCTATTGCAGTGCTGACACTCGTGTTTCAGACGAGCAAAGTTGAGCCACTTCTTTTGCTTGTTTGATCGATGCTCGACGACCCCCTCACAATTCCGGCATTTGTAGCGAAGGTAGCCATATGGGTCAATGTGATTCACGTTTACCGATAACCATTCCGTTTCTGAAATTTAAAAAATGGCAAGTGATGAGCATTTGTCTATTGACTGCATTGGTGAGTAAACTTGGTTTATTTAAGCCATTCTTAAGACATATTGGAGCTGTCCATTAAACTAAATATGCATAGAGAACGCCTACTTATTAAAATCGTGGCAATGAAAGAGCTTAGCCGTGTGTCTATAGGTGACACCTTGCATGATAACCTCTTCTGTTCTAGTTTAGCGGATATAGTTACATAATATATTTAGATCAAAGGGCGTGTTGTGTTATCGTTTAATCGCAAGTGAGGGGGATTGAGGAATTTCGGTAAAACACTACACAAAAGCTAAAATGATTGAGTAAAGGCCGGAATTACCTGGTGGGTCTGGAAAAGGTCTTGCAGTAAGTTTGGGATCCGGCACCAAATATATGTAGATCATGGAAATGGTTGCGTCGGGGAATGAAAATGTGGTGCTATCCATTGTTTGTGCCGTTTTCAAAAACTTCATTTAGGCAAAAAAAATTTTTTACTGGGAAATGATACTGATGTGAACTTCCAAGGATGTAAATCAGAAATGACGATCCTCACTCCGTCAAGTGAGAGTTTAAACTTAAACGTCGAAAGTTTACAAAAGCATTCGTCATAGTTATGATCCTGGCACCTGGAAGCTATATGGGCTTACTTACTTGCCTGCACAGACAAAGATTTTTCAATATGCATACTTTATGAGTAATTCTCTTTATAAGTTTTGTTTGATTTACATAGATCTTAAGTTATGTTACTTTATACTTGAAGCCCCTGTCCTCTCTACAGGGAAGTGTGCTGGAAAATGAGTGCATTAACTTTTTCATTCCAGAAATGTTTGCATATTTTATTACTTTTCATAGGGATTCCCTGAACAACGGACATTACTCTCGGAACAAATATTACTTTGGCTCTGTCAAACGTTAGTTCCACGTCTGTTAAAAATGATTTGCCTTATGATTATTCAGGAATGGTCTGAAAACTAAAACCCATCAAGATCCTCACCATTGTAATACGAATATGTATTCACCTGAACTCTATGAAATTCCTCGCAGGAAGGATTCTTGGACACAGGTTACAAGGTTTAAACAAATTGTTCCCTATTGTTAAAGTATGTATCTATGTATCTACTGTAAAATTATGAGACAGTGTTAAGATGCAAATCAGCTTTTAGACACAAAACTATTTATAAGTAGAAGCTTATCTAAAAATATCAACGAGAAACCTGCATATTATTTAATTATTGTTATCACTCATTGGTGAAGTTATTATTTGCATAAGGAATCGTAACAAACTTGGACTTCATTCTATACTTACTTACATCTAGTAATAAATACGTTCCAAATATTGAAAAATTACTTGCACTGTGTAGTCGTATCAGTCATTGGGAAGTCGTTGATTTGAATATAAAATCTTAACAATTTTAGACTTCACTTCATACTTAAAATCTAGTAATAAGTTACATTACAACTATGGAAAATTTACTTGCACTTTGTGCAATCAACATGTTTGTTAATCATTAAAATACAAAATTTAAAGCTATGTTCTGCTACTCATGTTTGCTTCTACGAAAACGGTTTAACGATCATGTTTTCTAATTGAATTTTAATATACCTAGTGTAAAGGTTAGAGTAATACTAGAATGGTTTAAAATATTTTCCTTTACGAGGACGGTACAGTAGTCCAGGACGAATTTGTCCTACGTATCCAAATCGTTCTACAAATTCCTTTATATCCCTGTCGTTTGCATTGGTTGGTCGCTTCTGGGGAGGATTTTCCCATTCCGGACTGTTCGGGGCGGAACCGTATCCGGACGATCCGCTTGCAGACGCCGTATCATCATTTTCCTGTGTTCGAAACATATATTTCATATCATTTAGTCATGTCATTGTCATACACGCAGCGTCTCATCCAGCTAATCTCTTACATTTGACATTAAAATTGTAGCTAAAAAATTAAAAGTTAAGCGTGTATTATTAACCTGAGGAACACTAAGGGACAATGGGGTTGTCCAATTAGCCAGCCGAGGCTTAGAATCACACGTATTATCCAGCAAAACCTTGTCTCCCTGAATACCAACAGCACTTTTCTTCTCGTTGGGGGCTGGAGCCGGTGGATATAAAGCTCGGCAGACATCCTTGTTACGCCTTGGATTTAATAGAGAGAAGACCGGAACCTTCCCCGTCCCCATGGTAGGCACCAACCCCCTCAAGTCTCCTTCAACAAGTCCTCCTCCTGGCTTAATGTAGTCCGATGCCCAACTAAACATCAGTCCTGGAACTTCCTTTTTTCGCTTCATTACTTCACCCCCAATCGGACCAAAATCCCGACGAGGCTGCTTCACCTCCTCATCAACTAGACTCCCATTATCTTCAAACCGGACACTGTCGAAGCTCTTCTTTCCCCAAATCGCCCTCAATCGCTCGTCCATTTTGGCAGTCCACAACAATTAGCCAGTGAAACTAAATCTCAACAACTGTCAACTACAGTTTAACCGAAGAATTGGGGTGAAATGAGTAAATGCTGGTAATAATTTCTATAACAGAATAATCAGTGAATTTTTAAAAGCAATTATAATCCTCTATAGCAGCAATAACTCACTTTAAAATAATTAAAAGAAATTAAATAAAAATTCGTGAAGGAGGAACTACTTTTCCAAATTAAAATGCACTTTGCTTTTTTTTGTTGCCATTCCAAAAAGCGGTCGTTTCCACAATTTTCCCATAAAAAGCATTCTTCATTGAAAAAAACCATGATTTGAACACGCCACCCCTGCATAGTTGCCAAATGTCGATAATAGGCGTGCCGGATGTGAGCGGATGATGAGGCCGGCTTACGTAAAATTGCAATGTGGCGAGCAGAGTGACTTGGTGGGAGCAATGTACGCTCGCATTTTGACTTCCAGCAATTACATAACTTTCATTCTGTAGCCTGTCATTGTGTGCTGAACGCATTCTGTACAACCGAGGTCGATGACTTCTAATTTTTTCACAAAAGTGAAAAGCCCGTTTTGTTTGAATTTTTCAGAAAAAAATCCAGGCTTTGTGAGGATCATGATTGGTCATGATCAGGAGATTGAATGTGGACAGGCTTTAGGCAACAGGATGAATCTGTGACAAGCTCATCTCACACGAGTCCAAAGGTTGAATCCAGAATCAGAATTGATGCTGTCAATTGTACACGCCTTTTTCTTTCGTAACTTGCAACTTAAGAGTGATTTGGGTTCAACAAGTTTGAAGGTGACAAAAATATACAAAAAAATGCATAATGTGTTATTGAGTTGTAATCAACAAGGACTTTGCAGGATAAGCATAATGAATGGGATAAGTTAAAATCTTGTTAGTTTTAAAGGATGTGAACGATCTGCTTGATATTATGGATGCTGGGAACTGATAAATTTACCCAATTATCTAATTGTAAATGTTGACTGTATATCCTTTACGTTGTATGGCGGTGATATGACTATTCGCTGTGTGGGCTTGTTTCCGAACACACAACATTCAACATTGAATTACTTTTGTGAACTGTTCCCATTTAATTGACAACTGACTATGAGTGAGTATCAACAGCTCTCTGCTCGTAATCGTTCTTATCGTTCATCGTTAGTCAATATTTGGTAGTAGGTCAATTACTCATTCTGTGGTCGAGTCGCAAATTAATTAGAAGTACACGTATGATACAAAGTCTACTGTCAAGTCGCAGCTCAACTCATGAATATAGTAAACCGTGCAAAAATTTAATTGTGTTGAAATCTTCGTTGATGAATCTTCGAAGAAAATGGCAACGGAACCCGCAGCTCAGAGGTTGAGAGTAATTAAAGGGCACCTTGAGAACGGAAAACCTGACGATGTAAAGTGAAGCAATATTTAATTTAGAAATTATTAATTTTTTATTTGAAACAATACTAATTTTGAACTATTTCGTTTGAAGGGCGAAATTCGTTTTCGGTACTCGCAGAAATCCCACCCACTGCTCACCGACACGGATAGATCTTTCTATGAGGAGAATGGATATGTCGTTGTTCGGAATCTGGTGCCACATCATTCACTGGACAAATGGAGGTTTCACATAATACTGAAACGTAAAACGTGTAAAAAATTGATAATTTCTTGAGATACTTTACGTGTCATGCTTTTTTTTCCTTGGTCACGTAGCCAGCGATTTCGGGACATTTGCGACGGGACAGTGGACCGAGGTCGGATTACGGTAATGAAGGAGTTATCTCTTTTAAAGACTGGGGTGACGGGAGAACGATTATTCTACAAAATCCAGGACTTCATGTGGGACGACGTGTTATACGAGTTCATCTCGTTGCCCGAGGTATTTGATTTTCTAAAATTGTACAAAATGCATGCTGCTCCTTTTCTCCATGAGACGCCCTTCTGTTTGATATAACTGTTCACAGATTTGTGATATCGTGGAATGTTTCGTTGGACCGAACATGAATTCGGTAACCACGATGCTCATCAACAAACCACCAGACTCAGGGAGTGGCTCTTCTCGCCATCCACTCCATCAAGACTTGCATTATTTCCCGTTTCGCCCCGCCGATCATATCGTTTGCGCTTGGACTGCAATGGAGAAAGTGACGAGAG
>JAQFZW010004147.1:0-10979 GCA_034687055.1 Heteromurus nitidus | reverse complement strand
CCTTAATGTCCGTATCGGTGTAGAGAACGTCAAGATTGTCCCAGGTGAGCCTTCCTTTATTGGAACTCGAAGGTTTATCGATAATCACAATCATCTCGTTCCTCCATCGTTTTAAGGATACCTCCAACCACAACTTGCAAACGAGACGGAATCGTCGCAAATCTTCCAACTGACAAAATCCAAGCAAACCGTCAAGCACCTAAAATAGACCCGGTTGCAATATTAAGCCTCAATAAGTTACTTGTTTCTACATCCACCCCACCAAAATATCTTTAATCTTGTTGCCACTTGTCACTTGTAAATAAATTGCAAAAAATGAAAATTTATAATTTGAAATTAAAATAAGTAAACACTCACAACTGGATTTAACATTGGGTTGATTCCATTGTCAGCCTTGCTCGGAGAACCGACGGCATTAGCATCAACATCAATCTCGTCATTTTCTCCTGCCGGGGTCTGGGTCTGGGAGAAACTTGGCACCAACTTGTCTTCCTCCACTTCCACTTGTGACTGGAAATGACTTCCTTCCGACTTCTCTTCGTCGTGATCAGTGTCCGAAAATTTTGGAGATTCCGAACTAACACGTGGACGTTTTGGTTCCCACATTTTCATTCGTAGTCTTTTATACAAGTTTAATTGAGCAAATTATGTTTCTTCTTAACTTAACTCAAAAGTTCAAACCTTCACGTATTTCCTTTTCATGGATGCTGGAACTGGAAGTTGTCAGATGTTGAATGATAGCATAGCTGCTGTAAGACCAAAAGCATGTGCAATGTAAACACCGCGATGAACATTCAAATTCAAGGTCAACACACAAACAAGTTGAGTGTTGAGAGGATATAAACAAAAACAAAAACAATGTTCAGTCCGTATCTGCTCTGTGTTGTGTTGACTTTGCTCCAGTTGACGTTTGAAGTGAGCATGAGCTCTCTTGTTTTTTTAAATTGTTAGGCTTATCAATTCCCATTCATAATATTATAAATATTTAAGTCGATAGTTTCAACAGGTACGAAAGTCGTTAAAATAATCGCCGTGAACTGTGACTGTTTCAATGTTTTACGGTCGAAAATGTCGGAGGCAAAACGTCCACGAGAAAGCTCAGAGTCTCCAAGATGTTCAGATTCTGATGGTGATGATGACAAAGGGAAGTTGGAGGGAACTTCCTACCAGACCCCTGCTGGAGGGAATGATGAAGATGAGGCTGGTGAAGCCGTCAGTTCTCCGGAGGACACGACCACTACTGACATTGGAATGCACCCGATGTTAAATCCGGTTGTAAGCTTTTTATATTTAATTTCTAATTCTTTGCTTTCTACAGATAATTTATTTACAAATATTTTGGTTAATTATACACAAGTTCAATTTTTATTTAGGATATAATTTCTCTATTTTTAGATACTCGATTGTTTGTTTGAAGTTTGCTGGTTGGCGGATTTGCGACGGTTCCGTCTTGTTTGCAAGCTTTGGTTGAAGGTCTCCCTAACACGATGGAGGAACGAGATGATTGTGCGCATTTCTCCACTTCAGCGTTTCGGTCGCTCGCGACTCAACTGGAACAATCTTGACCTTCTCTACAACGATCCGACCCTGAAGGAAAAGCCATTTCGAAGATTTCAGCTGCTGCGGTATGAATTCTCTGAAAACGAAGTCGACAAGAGATTGGAATTTTTGAAAATGTGTGGCCCTTGGATCCACCACCTGGAAATCATTGAACCTGTGCTTCGTTCTTTTCCATCCTTTTACAAATTCATTTTCGAACAGGCATCAAATCTCAAGTCCCTGAAACTAAAAATGCCCGATTTCTCAATAACTGACGACGAAACTGAAGGTCTGAATCCCAATCTCAGCCTAGAATTTCTGTCAGTCGCTTATATGGACAAGAAAGACGGCTTGTTCATCGAGAACGATGACATTCCCATTCCGTTCGTGAAATTAACGAGATATTTTCCCAATATTAAAGTAAACTTGTTTTTCAATATTTAGAATATACTATTAAATTGTGAATAATAAATTGAATAATTGTCTTTCTTAATCCATTATCCCGTCTTGTGACTTATGATAACATAATTCTTGTAGACCTTAACTTTGAACGGCCTCCTTGAAGAAGAATATGAAACACTTCCGGAGGCGATGCGCGAGCTGAACATCCAAAAGAAAGGAATGGAAGAACGAAAACTTAACATCATTTTTAAAAATATGTTTACCGAGTAAGTTTGTGTACCATTAGTTTAGCAAATAATTTTATATCAAATTATATCAAATGATTAACAATATTTCTATATTTTCATATTTCAGTCTGGGAAGAGATCCCACGGCGATCTCACATAAGAACTTCATCAAGCGTCCGAACATCTCCATTTCCAGCCTGCAAGTGGGACTCGACTCAGGTTTGAACGCCAATTTTCTCTCGGACGTGTTCAAATTTCATCAAAAACACTAACAACATTAGAATTGAGATGTGCTGAGGAAATGGACATTAACTGCCCCCCTCGAAACCCTTTTCAATCTCCGCAGCCATTTCTAACGAAATTAATCTTGCTGGGAAATGTCGTCGACAGTTTATATTTCCTGGAAGGCACACCAAACCTCAAATCACTCCATTTTCATGAAATCCATCTTCGAAATACTTTGAACAAAACGAATTTACAAAGAATGGAAAGCAAAGTCCGACTTGGAAATTTGAAAGTGCTGAGGATTTCGCCTGTATCGGCTTATGAAAATCATGACATTTCTGAGGCGGAAATGAGAATGATTGTGACTTGCATGCCAAGTGTGAAGGAGTTTGTAGGGCCGTTGACGAATGACTCGTTTCGGGTGATTTGCGAGAGCTGGAAGGAACTGACTGTACTTGAGGCTAGACCTGCAACAAATCCCGTGAACGATGGTGGAATTACCGGGGTTGATGTGCCGTCGGGGGAGGATGAGTCTCGCAAGCCGAATATAACTGATTTGAAATGTATGCTAATTAAGGACTTGAAACCCTTGTTTATATTGTTTAGTGTATTTGATATTATATTTTCCAGATTTGTACCATTTCGGAATTGACAGCTGCTTCATCTCTGACGAGTCTGTTTGGAATGGCTTCCTCAAACTAGAGTCCTTGCACTCTTTGAGAGTGCAGCTGCGTGAACATGTGAGCCTATCAATGATTTTCGATTTTCTGGAAACTCCATAAAATATTTAATATTTTCAATGTTGTAACTGTAACGCTGAACGCAATTGTTCTTACATTCATTTCAGACCAGCAACGGATCATTCTCTGCTCTCTTCTCGAAATATCCCAGCATCAAAGTGACACGATCCACATCATCAAGATGCAAGGGGAAAGAGCAGCAGTTAAATTTTGATTTACAAACGAAAGCGAAGCAACTGTTGAAGGACTTTGGCATTGCATAAAAATGTACAATGAGAGCTTTTATACTTTTATAAATAATACTAATGACAATCATGGGTAGAAATTGTAATGTATAGAGATAAGATTGAAGATATTCCAAATTAAGTATTCTAGAGAAATATTGACTATATTAGTTGAGTTTTTATAAATACTTTTCATTTCAATAATCATTGTTAAATGCTAAACAGCTAAATACTTGAGTTAGATTTCAGAATATTATAAAAGGCATACAATGATAAACTGTATATCCGTATTATAGTATTATATCCTTCGATTTTGTACGTTTTCTAGTTTTATATCAAAATGCAGAATAAATAATAAAACAGTAAGGGTATTCACTGACTATCCAAACCTGTTATCATCATTATTTCCCTGATTGCTTAAAAACCAAAAGGGGGTTCCACGAAATAGGGTACCCCAATAATCCTCAGAATCCAAACTGACAACTTCATGCTAAGCCAAAAATGAATGATTTTCAGATGATACGGTATTTCGACCATAAATAATTCGATTCCGACTTCGAAAATATTAAAAATTGATGACCTGTACTACCTCTGAGGATCTTGTACCCCTATTTCGTCGAACCCCCTTATGGTTTTGAAACCTCTCGCTTCCTACCTCAGTAAATAAGGGCAACAGCCTCAACACGCGGAGAGCATCAACAAAAGCACGTGTTTTTGTTTTGTGCTGGCCCAAGTTACAGCCTGCAAGAGGAATCAGCTGCTCGAAGACTACGGTGCACACTTTTCTTGGTGGGATTGGTTTGGTCCTGGATTGGTTAAATTTAAATTAAATTATAATTTAACTGAAGTGAACGTTAATAGTTCTTATGAAACACTTCGACTAGATCCATTGTTCAACGTTAACCTTGTCAGAGTTACCTTGTCACACGTATGAAAATGTGGAACCCAATTTCAGCCGGGTCCCCAAAATTTTCCGATTCTGAGGATGACGAAGAAATGCAATTGGAGGAAAGCTCGTCTCAGACCCCAGGAGGGAATGACGAAGTTAACGATGCTGTAGTCGTTGGCTCTCCAAGCACCCCGGACGTTGGAATCAACCCAATGTTGAATCCCGTTGTAAGTGCTTTTTTATCTTCATTTAGAATTAATTAATTTAAATACAATATATTTTGGTTATTTACAAAAACAGCTTTTATTTTATGAATATTGGATTGTCAATTTTTAGATACTTGACGGTTTGCTTGGCGTTTGTCAGTTGGAGGATTTGCGACGATTCCGTCTTGTTTGCAAGTTGTGGTTGGAGGTCTCCCTAAAACGATGGAGGAAAGATATGATTGTGATTATCGCTAAACCTTCGAGTTCCAGTAAAGCAAAACTCAACTGGAGGAATCTTGACCTTCTCTACAACGATCCTGACATAAAGACAAAGCCCTTTCGGAGATTTCGGTTGAAGCAATACGAATTTTCCAAAAAGGAATGTGTCAAGAGATCAACTTTTTTGAAAACGTGTGGCCCGTGGATGCACCACCTGGAAATCTATGAACCTGTGATTCGTTCTTTTCCACCCTTTTACAAACTAATTTTCGAGCAGACACCCAATCTCGGGTCTCTGAATCTACTGGAGATGCCCTATTTCGCACTTAAGGACAAGGACATTCAAACCCTGCAGCCAAATCTCAGCGTAGAATCCTTGTCGGTGACTATTTCCGAAAACTATGACTTGGAGGACGAGTACATGCCGTTTGTGAAGTTGATGAGATATTTTCCAAACATCAAAGTAAGCTTGGATTGAGCTGTCCTCTCCTGAACTTGAATAATGTCAAATGTAGGATGATTTTCACTTGTAAGTTTGACTTTTTTGTTCTAGACCCTAATTTTGCAAAGCATTCTTAAAGAAGAATATGAAGCTCTGACGGAGGCGTTGGAGGAGTTAAATCCCCAACAGAAAGGTGTGGAAGGCCGAAAACTTAACATCATTTATAAAAATATGTGCACCGAGTAAGTTTGTGTACCATTATTGACAAAAATTTATGATAAAATATTTTTATTACAGTACAATATTAATGATTTGTATCTATTCATCTGTTTCAGTTGCATATCGGACCCGGAATCAATCTCTCATAAGAATTTCATCAAGCTTCCCTACATTTCTCTCTCCAGCTTGGAAGTTGAACTTGACTCGAGTTTGAACGACAATTTTCTCTCGGAAGTGTTCAGGTTTCATCAAAGAACATTAAAGACATTAGACTTGAGTCGTGATCAAGCTTACGACATTCATATTCCCCCTCGAAACCCTTTTCAATCTCCACAGCAAGTTTTGACTAAGTTGCGCTTGAAGGGAAATGTCGTTGACAATTTCTACTTCCTCGAAGACACACCCAACCTAACATTACTTCATTTTAGTGAAATCCATCTTCGAAATACATTGAACAAAACGAATTTACAAAAAATGGAAAGCAAGGTCCGACTTGGAAATTTGAAAATGCTGAGGATTTTGCCAATACGGATCGCTGAAAGTCAGGACTTTTCTGAGGCGGAAATGAAAATGATTGTGACTTGCATGCCGAATGTGAAGCAGTTTGTGGGGCCGTTGACGAATGACTCGTTTCGGGTGGTTTGCGAGAGCTGGAAAGAACTGAAAGTTCTTCACATTACATACTCAACAAATCCCGTTAGCGACAGTGGAATTACTGGAATTGATGTGCCGTGGGAGGATGAGTGTCGGAAACCGAATATTTCTGATTTGAAATGTACGCAAACCAATTCGCTAAAATGCTTCTTTCGACACGTGAACACTAAACTCATATTTTTTAGCTGATTTGATACAATTCGTTTCAGATTTGTACAAATTCGGAACAGATAGTCCCCTCCTCTCCGACGACTCCGTTTGGAATGGCTTTCTCAAGCTGGACTTCTTACAGTCGTTGAAGTTGGAATTTTGTGAAAATGTTAGCCCTTCGCCATTTACTCATATACTGGAGAAGGAATAATAATTTTATCGGGTTGTCGTAATCGTGACGAATCTATTTATCTACATTTCAGACTAGCAACGAAGCCTTCTCTGCTGCCTTCTCCAAATTTCCCAGCGTCTCTGTGACACGATCTTCTTCAAAATACAAGGGGAAACAGCAGTTAAATCTTGATTTACAAACGAAGGCGGCGCAACTGTTGAATGACTTCGGTATAAAGTGAAATGGACTGGCAGAGGTTCTAATAATTTAATACAAATAAGTATATTATCACGATATAATATACTATACTTTGTATATTGTACGGTGGTATTAATAAAATCATGGGGAGGAATTGAAATTATCGTTATATAAGGTTGAAGGTGACAACTACAAATGTTCAAATTAGCCATTAAGTCTGAGCTGTATTGATTTTTATAATTGATAAAATAATGTTGCCATTATCATTTATGTATCTTGTCAACAAGCGAAATGCTTGACTGATTTCAGAAAATTATAACAGGTCTAACGTAAATCGTTAGATTTTAGTAAAATCATTTCGCAAATGCTTTCTATTTTTAAATTAATGTGAAATAAATAATCTAAATGAGTGTTCACTGAATATATGCAATCTGCCTTTTGCAGTTTTATTACGACAGCATTAATTCTGCGTAGTGCCTTTCACACATCATATTTTGTAGGTTGAGGTTGAACTAAAAATGAGGTGTGATGGTGACAATTGCAATGAAGCAAATAAATGCGTAGCCGCATAAGTGCTGAAAAGTCGGAAACGGAGGACCTCATAGTCAACATTCAACGGTACGGGCGCCTACACCTTTTATGGAATTGTGCAAGGAGGACTGTTGGCATCGGGAAGAACGATCCATGTGTATTGTTTCTTGAATTCTTGATGGTTATTTCAAATAACTTATTTGCGTGGTCATGCTGCTTACTCCACTTCCAGATTCTTCCAAGATGCACCGTTTGATCAGTTGGCAGTGGAAAGATTCGTATTGAAAGCTTGCTTCACTGCGCCCAATAAATGTGCAGGTTGGTCAGTTTCGATATGTTGAGAATTTGTGGATTCCATAATGGGGAGGTCAGAGGTAATGCGATTTTTAAAAATGAGTTCTTTGTAATTATTTAAAGCAAATTACCGTACGAATGGACAAAACTTAATAAAATCCAATGCTCAGAGATTACATAATGTATGCATGAATAATTGAATAGGCAGTTGTTAAAATAAAAATATGATAAATTGATTAAAATTATGTAGTTGTATGTAATGTGTTAGTATGTAATGTGTGCGTAAGTGGATCCCCATACGACATCCGTAAAACATAAACTCTGTTCACCCCCCATACACCATACGCATATGGAACAAAGACAACACGAGAGCATGTTGCATTCATTCCCACGCCGGTAACAACAAGAACACAAAATTACGTTTTGGTATCGTCATGTGCTGTACGCTGGCTCGCTCAAGTTGAAACACGCAAGCCGTCTGTTCTACAATTTCCACTTTTTTATCGTTGTTTTGTAATTTTGTTGGGTTGGTTTGGTTTATAAATACTAAATCAAAACTATATAATTGAAGTCAAGTTTGGGTAATTCAGCGTTAAAAATTGATAAATTGCTCAAGGGGTATACGTTTGACGTTAATTGTCAAGTTTATTTTTGAAAATGTCAATGTGGGAACCAAAACGCCCACGATGTAATTCAGGAGGAACTCCAACACTTTCCGATACTGCTGAGGACGGCAAAGAAAAGTTGGAGGGAGGTTCTTTCCAGACCACTGCTGAGGCTGATAAAAATAGAGGGGGAGGGACTTCCTCCCAGGCCAAAGGGGACGAAGAACAAATGGAGGGAGTTTCCCCTCCTGTCCCAGAACAGGAGGAAGCGAATGAGGACCTTGATGCTGAAGTCGTCGCCGGTCGAAGCGCCACGGACATTGGATACAACCCCATGATGAATCCAGTGGTGAGCTATTAATTTCTTGAGTTTCTAATTATGAATTATTTGCAACATAATATATATTGGTTGATAGATAGATTGATTGATTGTTGGTGTAATTTTTAAAGTTGTACGATTTAGGATTCTTGTATTGATGTATTCTAGATACTTGACGGTTTGATGGGAGTTTGTCAGTTGAAGGATTTGCGACGATTCCGTCTTGTTTGCAAGTTGTGGTTTGAGGTCTCCCTAACGCGATGGAGGAGTGGCATGATTGTTCCCATTGTTAAACCTTCGAAAGTCAAGCGCTCCGCCCTCAGCTGGAAGAATCTTGAGCTTGACCTTCTCTACAAAGACCCGGACATCCAGGCAAAGCCCTTTCGAAGGTTCCGTATGAAGGAGTATGAGTTCCCAACCACGCAAGTCGGCAGGAGACCCGCCTTCTTGAGAAGCTGCGGCCCTTGGATCCACCACCTGGAAATCATTTCACCGACGATTCATTATGTCTCATTGTTCTACAAGTTCATTTTCGAGCAGGCACCCAACCTCAAGTCCCTGAAACTACTGGATACACCTGATCACGTATTCGTGGATTGGGATGAAGATAAGCCAAAGAAGCCGCATCTTGGCTTAGAATCTCTGACGTATACTCTTGACTCCATCGACGACTCCTTCAACGAGAATGTCGACGCGAACACTTGCATTCCGTTTCATGAGTTGTTCAAATATTTTCCAAATATTAAAGTAAACTTGTTTTTGTATTGTTCTGTTCTGAATTTAGATTAGAATTTGCAATCGAGTATATAATTCCCATATTTGCAACATTTTAACATTTGTTCTAGAACCTAACTTTGGAGTGCAACTATCATGGAGAAAATGATACACTTGCGGAGGCGATGGAGGAAGTGTTCAACCTTCAAAACAAAGGGGACGAAGAGCGCAAACTTAACATCATTTACAAAGGGATGAGCACGTAAGTTTTGTTTACCTTTAGTAAAATCATAGAGATATCTTAATGTGATAATAGATAGATAGATTATTATTAGATCTTCTGATATCTTCTACTGTGTAATATTAGTTAAAAATATTCCATGCATAATGACTAATAATATAATTTATAGACGCATATGGGTACAGAGCAAGTTTCTTTAATATGTTTTGTAATGTTCAAGGTGAAAGTTCAAGGTTTTAAATCGGATGATTGACAATTCTTAACTTTATATTTCAGTTTCTTCGACGACCCCACAGCTATCGTTGATAAGAAGTTGATCAAGCTTCCGTCCATCTCTATCTCTAACCTGGACCTCTCACTTGACTCAGTTTTGGACGAGAATTTTCTTTCAGAGGTGTTCAAGTTGCATCAAACTACATTGACAATATTAAAATTGCGTCGTGACCAGGGAGGCAAGATTCCAAATCCCCCTCGGAACCCCTTCCAATCTACGCACCTATTTCTGACGAGGTTGCACTTGTGGAAAAATGTCGTCGAGAATTTCCACTTCCTTGAAGCAACGCCCAACCTAACACAACTTCATTTTAAAGAAATCCACCTTCGTAATGCATTGAACAAAACGGATTTAGGAATAATGGAGAGAAAGGTTCAACTTGAAAACGTGAAAGAGCTGAAGGTTTTGCCAATACGGACCGTCGAAGAAAGCCAGGACTTTTCTGAGGCGGAAATGAAAATGATTGTCACTTGCATGCCAAATGCAAAGAAGTTTGTGGGGCCGTTGACTAATGACTCGTTTCGGGTGGTTTGCGAGAACTGGAAGGAACTGAAATCGCTTCAGATTACGTACTCAACAAATCCTATTAACGATAGTGGAATTACTGGGATCGGGGTTCAGTTGGAGGATGAGGAGGAAGAACGTCGAATGCCAAATTTAACTGATCTGAAGTGTACGCAAAATGACAAATATTGTTCAGCTTTGGAAATCATTGCTCATGCTCATATTGTAACTTTATTTAATTTGGTATTGTTTCTATATTTTCAGATTTGTACAAATTTGGCACAGACAGCAGCCTTCTCTCGGACGACTCGGTGTGGAATGGATTTCTCAAACTTGAGTATTTACACGCTTTGAAAGTGAACTTTGCTGACAAAGTATGTGTATTTCTATTCCCCATGAAAACTCCATTTTTGAACTCATCGACACATATTTTTAACATAACATATTTAACGAATTTTTAACCTCATTGACGTGTATTGTTGTAATCAATTGTACATTTCAGACGAGCAACGAAGCCTTCTCTGCTGCATTCGACAAATGCCCGAGCATCTCCGTGACACGAGCCTCATCTACTTGCAAGGAAAAACGGAAGTTAAATTGGCAATTGGAAAGGAAAGCGGCGAACCTGTTCCATGACTTCGGAATCAAGTAAAAGGACAGCGGCGGAGCTTAATTTTTATTTTGTTAATATTTTGTAAGGATGATAAAGCTTACTTTATCTTTATAACAATGAGGGAAAGGTATTTGAAATAATGTGCAAATAAACTTTTCTTTAAATTTCAAACCTCGGTCTCAGTAACTAAATCATAGGATTTACATTTAAAAGTTTACTGATATTACTTATTACACCTAAAAGGTCTTAGCGCTCATCACTCACTACAGTTGTTTTTTACGTCTTTTAATCATGTCATGATCAGGGAGATCAAATTGCAACTTTTGCAACTTTCACGATTTGACCCCTGATGACTGGTTGTCGTTGCAAGGGGTCATC
>JAQFZW010004146.1:0-10981 GCA_034687055.1 Heteromurus nitidus | reverse complement strand
AATATTAGTATTAAATGCTTAATTACAAATTAAAGAAGGTCCATATTTTAGATTGAAAAATTCTTACCTCAGCTGACGAATTGGACTTCGTAAGTATTTTATTATCGTCCTTAATCCAGACCACTGTAAAATCTGTAACAGATTCGAACTCGCACTCCAACTTGACCTTTTGACCGGCCCTACTCATCAGATTCTTTGGCAAAGGTCGGATGATCCGCGGCGGTTGCCTGGACAGCTTCTTCGGCGTGTCAACTGAAAGCATGATTAAGCAAGTTTTAAAGGAAGACTGAACGAAAACTTAGAGTCAGATGATCAACAATCAATCTATTATTGACTATTTATACTAAAAATCGACCTTCGACCCTTTGAATAAAACCTTTGACAACGAAAGTTGAAAGTATCAAAATGTCAACAAATGATAAAGATTTCAACAAATCGCATAGGTAGGTATTACACATTCAACATTAGCATACCCACACCACATGTAATTCAAACTGCGCGCCAAAAACAAACAAGCCCTTGCCGACGTCGCAGTATATAGTACCATATATGTATACAGACACGTGGTAATACAGTATTTTTACATATACTCGTGCCCTTTCAGGGTTAATGCTCCAAATAAACGTGGGGTCGGGGTCAACTACTTTAATTTATTGAATTAAATTAATTAAATGCTAATTAGCGCAATAACTAATGTACTAATTATTATCATATTATGTTATAAAAGGAAACTCAAAGAACTTACCATCGCCCCTAATTTGTAGTTCAACTTTGGTCTCACACTCGCCCAGTTTATTGGTTCCCACGCAGGCGTACATTCCGTCATCCATGTCTTTAACTAACTCGTCAAACTGAACCTCACAGAGTCCATTGTTGAAGGTGATGATGTAGTCTGGACTCGTGTCAATGCAGTGACCATCCTTGAACCATTGAACTGTAGGCAAGGGATTCCCTTCGACCTTTACTTGAATGAAGTGACGCTTCCCGTGATCTCCGATAGAGACAGGAGGATGCGGAAGGAATTGTGGTGGGACTAGGAGGGAAGTAACTGGCTCTGTAATATAATAAAATAGATCAAAGTTCATGTACTGCAAGCATTTACTAAGACGACGTTATATGTTTAACATTTGATTTACCTCTAATTGTCAAACGTCCACTTGTTTCCACCATGATACTGTCCACGTCACCAAATGCTCGACATGTGAAAATGGCAGAATCTTCTTGAAGAGCTTCGTCAATTGTTAGTTTGGCTGTGGAACCATCCAAAAAGTCAGTCTTGTAGTCGGGATTGTTTACTATTTCCAAGCCGTCTTTGAGCCAACCTAGTCTCTTAATTCGACCTGTCGTTCTGGAAACAAATAATAGTTATTTTGGTACTGTATAAATATACTTTTACTACTTTATAGAATTGTTAAATAATATCAACCGCTCATGCTCAGTTTCAAAAACTTACTTGCATTCTAAAACGACCTTATCACCTTCATTAACAATCAGATCCTTCAGTGGTTGCACAAACATTGGATCATCATATTCCCGAGACGCAGGTCGTTGAAGTAACGACGATGTGTCTACTTTGATCTCATCCGTACCCGTTGACGTTTCCACTCCCCTCGTTGTAGTTGTAAAGAACTCGGTTTGAGTTTCAAACGACCGTAATTTCTCCCGAATCGTTTGGGTTAAAGTGTCCCGATCTACTTTTTCCACGGTTCGAACCTCCTCCCCAATATCTTCGAATTGAGTTTCCTTCTCCACAGTTTGTGGAGGCAGGGGTGGAAGTGGGGACATTGATTGCCTCAAGGCTTCTAATACTTCTAAAGTCATGCGCTCTTTTTCCTTCATGTATTCCCGTGTTTTAGCGTCGAGTTCGTCTATCTCTTGTTCAATAGCTGATGTCTGAGTACACATTTCTTGCGACTTTGGCCGCATTGGTTCTGGGGGCATCATGGCAGCAACAGATACATCTTTCTTCTCAATTACTTGCCTCTCAGTCGACGTCATTATGGATTCTTGCTCGACAATAATTTGTGACTCGAGCTCCTGCTCCAGAGATGACAACACGTCGTCCGAAGGTGCAGGAGGCTGTCTTCGCATTGCTCCAAGCAAATTAGTTAAATCACTTTCAACTCGGGTAATGTCGCCGACGATCTTCGCGCTTCTATCCCGAAGAGGATAGTGTTGGCGGCTTTCTTCTTCGTGGCTCATGTCTACAACCAGAGGTATTCTCAGTTTTACTCATTGTATAAACTCTTAATTACTACTTGAATTATATTATTTTACCAAATATGATGTTGGCAATTCTCTCTATTTCCTTCAGTCTTCCCTCCTGTTCTCCTTCTCGAGTTTTAAGCTTGTCCAACCGTTTAAGTAAACCTTCGATGTCTTCAATTTTTATGTCGGATTGTTTTGATTTTGCAATGATGACGTCTATTTCCTTATCGACATCTTCATAATGGTCGTACGACTGCACAAATAATTAACAACAATTTTATTTTAAATAAACAAAGGGAATCCATGACAGCTTCCCACAATGAAGAAATCAAAACCAATCTAAACAGCTATTTACCTTGTCAATCAACTTGAAGTATTCTAAACTTAAGAGTATCAATTCCCGTCGTTTCGCTTTCCGATCCACAAGTAGATTCAATTTGCCTAGAAGATTTTGTGCCTTCACATCCGTGTCTGACATGCCAGCAGTTGTCAGCAATCTTGACAACTTGTCACGAAGTGTCTAAACAAATGAAGACAAAAGTCATTACAACAACTTCACTCAACAAAGTACATACATGATTTATGTGTCCATATGAACAACACAAAATAGGTAAACCCACACCTCAACAGTCCTTTCAAATCTCTCGAAACTAGCCAAGTAGGATTGAGCATCTCTCAAATTATTTCCATAATTGCAAGGATGTTCCAGTTCAGAAATAAGCTCGTTTAGGGTGCGATTGATCATATCCAAATCATTATGGATCATCTTTTCGGTGAGTTGCCTGGTTAAAGTGTCTTGCTCCTGGGAAATGCTACCTTCCAGCCGGTCATGGATTATATTCGATGAGATTGTGCGAAGTGTTCTTTCTTCTTTTTCTGCTTCGATTGGGGGCTCCTTTAAAAACAAATCAATTGTGATACAGCAATTCATCCAATGGAATTAAAGTAATAGATTTCATCACAAAAAATTACTTACTTCATGGCCAATGACTTCCAGTACTTGCTCCAGCCTTCGTTTCACGTCTTGATCCATATTGCTTTGAAAGTTGTTTCTGAACTCTGTTAATTCCTTCAACGCTTTCTCCACCGCTTCCACTTCCACACTCGAAGTATCAACAACTGCAACTTTATCCAACTGCGCTTCAACCTGCCTGCATAACTTGCTAAGTTGACCGAAATAAACTTCCAGCTCCGTGGTCACTTTTACGTAGCTCTCCTTCAGCCTCTCAAAATATCTCTCCCAACTCACTTCCTCCGGTGTCTTGTCTACGAGTGGCGTGCTCAGATTTTGTTGCGCTTGCAAAATTTCTGCAAAAAATAATATGCCAAAAGTGAAGTTACTTTCAAAAACATTCCGGGAATACACCATATACCATTTCCCATCACGTCACTTTCGAGTTTTTAATATAATCGATTACAACGTAAAAAGGGTGAATAAAATATGACATTTATATATTCGAGTGAGAGAGAGGGGGGAGATTCGACGTGTGGGTAGCGCCACACATGTCAACAGGAAGTTGATGCACGTACACTTTTCCCTTCTGCATCTGAACCATTTTACAAGAAATTAATCTGTCAAGATACTGAGTTGAATTAAATATTTCCCAGAAAAAAACTGTTTACAGAACTGCACTTTCATTACTCAATTTTTTAGAAAAGATTTCCCTGAATAAATTATTTATTATGACATTTAAACTCAATATGACAATCTATCCATTTCCTCGAAAAAAAAGTCTCAAAGTCTCAATTACTCCACAAACCTTGTCGGAAGCTGGTAATGAGTGGTTGGAAAAAGTTGGCCAATGTTGAGCTCAGTTTTTGCTCAAGTTGTTCTTTCACGATGCGATCCAAAGCGGAGGAAGTCGGCTCCTCGGACCTCAATGTTGTGGCCACCTTTGACTCGTTGAGGACAGGGAAGTAGCACGGCTCAGTGTCTGACCGCTGATCGGAACCACTCTGACTTCTTTCCTCCTCCAACTCCGCCCGGCTTGGCTTTCCGAGCAAATGATGATCGAGTTTAACCTGGATTTCCCCAGAAAAAGAAAGTGTGAAGTAAAAAAACTGAAGAGAAAAAGTGTTTTCACATGTGCATACATAATTTCCTTGTAGGCATATACGTCACATCCCTTGTTTTGTGAACGTTGAATAAATAAAGCAAAAGGGAAAAAACATGAGCCACATGCATATCATATTATCTTCTCTCTTCGTTTATCTTGCACATCTTTCTCTCGAGAGCCCTCCCATACATCACACATATGAAAAAAGGAAATCTTGTACTATCCCAATTCTTGCATAATAGAACAGCTACCGTATTTTCCTGAATAGACTAAATTTTGCAAGAAGCTTTTCCTTTGCGAACTGAGGTTTATGCCATATTTCCCTTAAGAGTTTTCCAAGCCCTTCCTATCACTGGAGTAACTACGTGATATCATGTACCTTCATCTTCTTATCAGGTTCGTTCCCCCTCGTCACTGTCTTCTCATTCTCCACATCTTTCTCGCCATGCGAGTGAGACAAGAAAGCGGAAATGCTACAAACATAATACCTATTCGCAAATATCATCCCATCTGATTCAGATTTTTGTCTGCTCCTCTTCCTCTAGAGTTTTTCATTCAACGCAAACTCAATTCAAGTGTGAGAAACTATGTTTTGTAACATAAAACCAGACTTGAAAAGAAACTCTCTCTGCGTGTATTCCAAACGCGAAAATTTCATGAGTGGAAGGAGAGGACGGAAATAGTCATGAAAATAACTTCATATTGATCTAATTTTTCCAAACAAAACCCCTACAAAACATTTCCATTGAGATTTAAGTAATCCATATTTCACTTTTAAATATAGTATTTTATAGCCAAAATAGTTTAATTAATTATTCTTCTAAATTCCTAAAAAATGACAATAACGAAATCTGTAAATGCTTGTTCTCGTCAGGATTTGAAGAAGAAATGCTCTCTGCGAAACATTTGGCAGAAGACCGAAGTTAAGGCTGTTTAACTTTCTCGGTTAGGATCTTAACTTTTTGCAGCTTTCACTGATGAAACGATTCGTTCCGGAATAAGTACTTGATGCTGACTACTTTGGATGAGAAGAGCATGAGTAATTTTTGAAATGAGGCTTCCTTGACATTCATTTAATTCATTACATAAATCATACGCATTTTATGTCATTTAGAAACCAAACTTTGGCTTCGTAACCGACCTTTTCTTAATGCATAAATAGAAGGAAGATGTGTCCGGAAATGGTTAATAATTGAGTGCTGTTTAAAGCAGGCACCCAGACATCAGAGAGCAAGGATATTCCATTTGCTTCTAAAAATTCAGTCCGTGGTGTCGTCATTAGCAACTCATAACTTGAATAACTGCATCTGAGACTATAAGTTATATGAAAGGCGTTGATAGTGTGACGACGACGACGATATACGATGATGATCATGTTTATAAAATAATGAAAACGTACGTAATGTGAGCGTGAATGTAACAATTGAAATCGGGTAAAAATAGGCTGCCATATGCGTGACCCAGTTTGGAGAAGATTTACAGCATCACTCAACGTCGACACTGGCTTCTATCACAGACTACTACTACTACTTCATTTCGTCCTTTCACTTCGCCCGCTTTACGTCCTCCATTAATTCTTATACTAAACTGTCCAAACGACGTTTTATGCGAAATCCGATGGAAAAACGTATGGAAATGTTGAAATGTAGAAGAAAGCTTCGAAGAGCAAAAACGGAAAGAAGAACACGCTTTTGGCACGAGCTTTTCTGAAGGCTGAAAGTCAGAAGTAGAATGAGAGCCCGTCCGTGCAAATTATCAAAAAATTAAGAAAGCGCTCGTTGGCATATTCCTTTTTGCATAGAATATGCAACACGTTTCTCTTTTTAATGCAATCGTTACACTTTGAAATGACGTCTGCTTTCAGCTTGGGTAGCGCATTTTTGGAAATGAATGAAATGAGTGGGTATAATATACCCGAATGTTTCATTACACTACAAAATCTGTTTCTGAACACTTATTGTTGCCATAACGACAGTGTTGACTGAAATTTAGCGATGTATATCAGGCCTAACAATCATAAAACGACGACAGGCAGATGCAGACTGCAGACGTTCTTCTTTTTCGCTGGACGTACATGTTCAACGAAGCCAAGCCACACATCCTCATATTCCCAGAAGGTTCCAAAACTGAACATCGGAATGGAAACTCATAAATAAATAGGAAAACTTTCCCATTAGCTCGCTCCTTTCTGCTAAAATTAGCCTTTTTCTCAGGCCAAGCCAGAGCGTTTTATGACAACCAGGATGATCACGAAACAAATCTGCTAATATGTTTGCAGTTAATTTTTGTCTAAATTATTGCTCGAGCCAGAGTGCCCACGAGCTCAACACTAGTGAGTGCGATTTCCCGAATGGTTGTAACTTGTAGCCTAACCAATAAACATAAAAACATTACTTTTGACTTCAGCTCCCGTATGTTTTGAGTAAGCAAAAAGTACAAAAATTATAAAAAGACGATGCGTGTCACCAGTCATCATTATGAACACGAGGAGTGTGTAGGCGTCCTTTTAATGGGGTTACAAAGCAGAAGAATTTATGATTGTCCCTAGCTAGTCGCCAAGAGTTACCTTTATAGAGCAAGTCATGAAAACCGACAAAAGAAACAATAAAAGAATTAGTTACGCCTAACGTCCTTCATTCTTTCAATTCCAAAAATGCAAACCAAAATGAAAATACCGAGGAGCAAATACAATATATCACATTACATGTGTCGTCTGCAGATTCCAAGTAAATATCTGAAAACTACATCAACTTGTGACTTGTAGTAGTTGGAAGACTTGAAAGAAATCAAAAGAAAGTTTGCAATTAACCTTGTAAACCCGGCAAATGTCACGGATTTTGTCAACAGCTGCAAGTTCCTCTTGGCCCCTCTGGTATTTCTTAATGATTTCCTCAATCTTTTCCTCCATCCTCGATGTAATTAGGTCGGGGTCTGTGCGATGAACCTGATGATCAAAAAACAAACACAATGCTTAGAGCCAATTATTTTAATTAATTGCAATTTACGTTATTTTCATTTGTAATGCCGATTTTTGCAACCGTCAATTGTCACGATGTATAAACCATTAACACCTACTGAAACTCTTGATTGGAAATAGGAAACGTGCTTACGTGCCTAAAATAACTCGAACTATAAACTAATTGAAACTTTCTCTCAAAGTCTCGGAGTGTCCGCCTAATTAAGTTATTTGCTAGATTCTTCACAAATTGACATTTGCCAATAACAAAAATTGTAAACAATTGCTTTGCTTTTGTCGACATAAATCCTTACAATGTTCACAGTCGACATCAGCGAAAAACGTAAACAAAACGCACGTGTTCGGCGAACAGTTGTAAACATTTCATGGCAGAGGACGGGATTTGAAGTTAGCGCGTCGCAGTAGGACAACGCAGGGATTGGTTGACACTCGGAATTCATGAATATTTTAGCTAACTGGATCTTGGAATGAGGTGATCTATGCAAACATGCATAATTCATTGGGACGACTGGAACAAAGTGGACTTGGGTCACTCTATTTCCTCAACACAGCGGGATGGAGGAGAGGCTTAGTGCTTGGACACTTCCAGTGTCCTGGCGATCGATCCCCGGTGACGTTCGCGTGAGCTAAAATGATGTCATAAGATGCATATTTTCCAGATGAGAATGGCTGATATAAATACCAAACTGAGCTCCGAACGTATTTTTTTTTAATTCTGGGTTTCTAGAACAAAGGATTCATGGTTGCCGTCGTTACTGACGAGTTACCACAGACCAATTTACTACAATTCTATACGATGTTTACACGCATTTTATACTTACTCCGACGGCAAAATTAATAGTAAAGGAGGAAATAAATCAAAGTCGAATGCTGTCAAAAATTGATAAATCTATAAGTTGGCCCGGTACGGTTATCTAAATTAATTATCGTGTCGGCAATCGGTAATAATATCGTCAGTCATCAGTGGTTCATATGACCAAACCAAAACTATACAAAATATTGTGTGTATGTATGAAAAGTATGAAAGATATACGAGCAAATACTCATATCTCAAAAATTTAGGGCATTGGGGCATCCCCACAGAAGTATATTAAACTTTTCAAGTTCCAAAGCGGCGTATGTTCGAGAGTGAGCAAAAAAATACTTATAAACGTGTAATCATATCATAGCGTTTTGGCCTGGCTTGTTTTCATAGTGCACATTTCCTCGACTGTTTGGGAATGAAGCCGTAGCCAGGGCTACTTCGTGCCAAGACAAATATTGAAATGAAACCAGTAATTTGCCAGGCTTCATATAACGCGATAGGCATGCAAAAAAGAGAAGATGTATTTTGGTGAGACTATGTTATACTAAAAGAAAGAAGTTAAGAAACGGTTCCCCGGGGAAAGGGAGTAGTAATAATACGTAGGAGATTGTGGGTCTACTACTCAAAGACGTCGTGGTAATTGCAAGATAAACAAAAGTCAACTTTTTCCTGATGGCTTTATCGTTTTCAGAGATCTACGGACCGATCATACTCACCTCATCAAGTTGTTGTTGAATGGGTGCGTACAAGGTGACGACATGATCCGAAATGTCAGCAAGTCTGGCACGACGATGTGCGACATCCTCGCCACTTCCACCACCATCCTCGTGCTGCAAACGAGACCATTCACTCTCGTCGAACTGAAGCACTTTGAGCCACTCTCCGGCCAGCCAGATCCTCTGCAGAATTGTCTCCAAAACAAGGTTCGAGAGGGATTTGAGTTGATTCACTTTCTCCTCTGTGCTCACCTTCTCCTCTTCGCTCAGATTGGGATAGATCTCCTCAAGACGGGAGAGGAGCTGCTTGAAATTCGTCTTCTCGGAAAGATCTTGTTCCATCGTCCGTTGATGATTCGCTCGAAATTCTGCAACAGCTTGAGGCTCTGATGGCATGACCACCTTTTGCTGGTGGAGGGTAGCTGCCTCAACACTCAGAATGGTTTGGTAGGCCTGATTTAGTTCAGAGAGCAAAGTAGAATAAAATAATAAAATACATGAGATTCATATTTAATCAGGAATGACAGCATGTGTTGACGTCTGATTAAAAATACGAACCTGATTAACAGACTCGAGGAAATGATTGTATTCGTCGAGAAGTTGGAGATGATCAATCTCCTCTTGAAATATGGCCTTTCTCTTGCACAGCTCGTCGTATACTTCTCGAACGCCCTTTTACGGAAAACAAAAAAAAAACGACAAATTGAGAATGAAACCAGAACCAGACGCATTTTATTTGTGTGGATTATTGCGAAAAGCCTTTGCATATGGCACATGTCTCTCTCCCTCCGTGCGTTCATGCTTTTTTCAGATAAAATATAGTCGAACATCGTGATTATTACCCTTGTGCGTGGTGAATCCCAGCCTAATGAGTCAAGCAGAATTTGGCCTTTGCTCAAGGCGTCGTAAGTTAATGAATTGATTTGAGCTTTAGCTGTTCCTCGTGTGCTATCCGACGAAGCGAGCTCATCAAGCTTCCCATTAGCCTAAGGATGGAAAACAAGAGAAAAATTTATAGAATATGAAATCCGATGAAGTTCTCAAAACTTGCTAATTTTCGCAAATATTTTCTTCGTCTCTCGTCTCATTTCAAGGTTGCTATTCTGCGAAAATAGGGAGACGTCTAATGTAATCATACTCATACTGACCATGTCTGCAAGATGAAAGAACTCTTTCGCATCCACCAAGCTCAATTCAAAGTCGATCGACTCTGTAATCAAGTCATTGACGGTGCCGAGAATCTCGTAAATCTTCTGCTTCAGACCGGATCTCTGATAGAATCTTCCTCGTTGCTGGTCCTGCTCAAGTTTTCGTGCCGTGAGCAGCGCTCGTTCTTGCAACATCTATTCATCCATTTTATTTTTCATTATAATCTTTTTTAAACACTTCTTCTTTAAAATATTTCTATGCATTTCCATACCTTCATGTCTCTAACCAACTTCTCAAGCTCGTCCCTCTGCACCTCCGCACTCGGGACACTATTACCCAAGCTAAAGTCCTCACTAGCCTTCCGAACCCTTTCCAATTCCAGGATGATAATGGACATCTCCTTGTCATGGACAAGGAAATCTGCCATCTCCTCAAACTGATCACGTTTCATCTTCAACCTTTCTTCAAGAAGCATTCGTCTATCATGCAAACGTTCCAGCCAGCGGTGAACTTGCTTCGTTGCTAAAAAAATATTAATATTATTTATTTATAAAGTGATCATTCCTGTTTTTTATTCTTGGCACAACAAAATCTCGTTGTGTACAAAAAGTGCATCATTGATGACACCATAAGCCACTTACCATAGTCGACATCCCTCTTGAGAAAGAGTTGCCTCGAGTCTATACTAAAGTTGAAGTCTGTAATTTTATTCAGCAGTTGCTGGCACACATCAAGTGATTGAGAAACACCTTTTAACACGTCTGCCCTGTCCTCCTTCAATTTTCTAATGGAGGAGACCACATCCTGAGGAGATGTTGTGGCAAAACTTGAGAACGCTTGCTCCTCAATTGAGGGGATGTAGTTGAACCTTGAGTATTCCGTGTGGAGAGCATTCATTCTCTCAACGCAAGAATGGATAACTCTGATGGAAATTCATGAGAATAATATAATTATTGTATACATTTGTCAACACACTCATATTTACCCACATGTGTGCATAGATTAATAATTAATTAGTTAATTACTTGTGACAGTTGTAAGCTAATTCGATGACAATCCTTCTCTCATC
>JAQFZW010004145.1:0-10987 GCA_034687055.1 Heteromurus nitidus | reverse complement strand
TTGATTCAAACTGTGCTGTGATGCTCGGTGGAAAGATTGAGTACCGAACAATTAGTTTGTGCATCGGCAGCATAATTTTGACAAGGTACAATATGTCCTCCAGACCTCAGTTGTGGCTGACAGAAGTGGACCAGCATTTGCAAGGCATCAACATTGCAATAAGTGTTGGAATGCACTCTCAAGGTTTGAAGTATTTGATTTTCAGGAATGAAATGGTGTTCCACAAGACCACTTCAATATTCTTGCTTTTTCGTCCATTTTCAACAAATGACTGGCTCGTTGTGGTTGCAACTTTTATTACTATTTCGTGGACACTTCGCCTGACACACTTCAAAGTATTGCCTTCTTGGTTTTGGCTCTATTCTGTGCTCATTGAGCAAGGAGATTCTCCAATGAAAATTGGAAATCGGAAAAATTTGCTACTTATCATTTCCTGGGTTTGGGCAGGTCTTTTAATACGAAATTTGTACACTGCCTCAGTGTACACTTTCATGACAATGAAGCCTGATCCAAAAGAAATGCCGGAATCGTTAAATACTCTCATTTTCAATGGGAGCAGCTCTTTGCCAATCATCATCGAGGCTATAGCCGTTTCCGAGGTGTGGGAGTATATTGGATTGCTAAAAAACATTTCAAAACTTTACGAATACACTGGTCGGCGCCCTCGAATCCGAACGATCTCACTCAATTCCTGCATCGCTGCAAAATTGAGTCCAGCTTTCTTTGTGATGAGGCAGCTGCGGGAATCGGAACTCCTGAACGGAATAATGGGATCTGGCCTGCTCCCTTTGAACCAATTCTGCAGAGCAGACGAACACAATCAAACCCAAACTGACGTCAGCAATTGGGAGCTGTTTGCTATAGTTTACCATAATCGATGGCGTGACTCAAAGAGATTCATTCCGCCCATTACTTTATTTACACCGCTTTCCCAATACACGAACAACGAGCGTGAAGTATCTCCACGGCAATTATTCTGGACTGTTAGGAGATTTGACTACTACGCCAGGACAATTTCGAGAGCAGTAAAGTCCTTTGTGGAGACAGGAATTGTGGTGGTTCATGAGGAAAATTATGAGCGAGTTGAGGAATACAAACGGTTTAAAAAGTTGGCGAAAGAAGCTGGAAATTGGAAGTGGTCTTACAGAAGGGCCAGAAGGATTTTTTTTGGTTTTGGCACATTCAAAACTTACCGATATTCTGCAGAGACGGACGAGGTTGGTGGAGTCTCTGTTGAGGATTTGACGGTGGTTTGGTATTTGCTTGGAATTTGTTTGCTCATAACCATTTTCATATTTGTGATTGAAGTTTGGCAACCTGTGTGCCGCCGGATTTCGTCATTTCTATAATAATCAGAAGCATAGAAATACAAGTGAACTCTGCAAGTTGGTGCTCATGAACAGTTTGTCCAAACCTCATCTTCTTAGTTCGAAGTGGTGTCTATTGTTAAAAATTAAACATCAATTATGAATGGATTGCATTTTACTGTAGTTCAATTATCGAGTGGATCTGATTGCCTTTCATTAATTTAACATTCTATTTTCGGTTCCCTTTTCACAAAAAAATTCGTCATACGCAGCTCGGCGTTTGAATGCTCGTATTGGACGGCATTTTGAAAATATGTATTTGTTAAAAAAGTTATCGTTACGAAACGAATTCAAGCTAAAATATTTGGAACTGTATTACATCCTTGAGCCGACGGCAAAATTAAATATTTAATATTTCGTAGCTTCTTTATTGATGCTTAACGTACATTCCAAATACAAAATGTTCAAAAATATCACTAAAATATGTATGCATTTGTGATCGGTGATGTGCCTTAAATTTTTGTCAAATGAATGACGGGCAATGAATTCCAGTGACTGACAGTCTGTTGACACACAAATGTTGTATTCAGTGGCAGAAATGTTTTTCAGCTCGTACCTAGATAGTTCGACTTCATCATTGTCATTCAAACTTGTTCCTTCAATACCCAAACCAAAACTGCTGGGCAAAGCTCAACAAGCGCAAACTCTTGCCAAATTTTTGTTCAAAAAGTTGTAACAAAAAAATGATTCCTCCATCCACATTAGCCATCCTCCAATTCGAACTTCGGATTGGAGAGTTGATTGGAATGTGCCCAATAAAAATGGACTCGAATCAAAGATTTGTAGCAATAAATTCGTGGAAACACGACAGATTTAATCCTTTCTGGCGCTCAATACCACTACTCTCAGTGCTTCTATCCATTTTGGAACTTTCCCGTCATATGCTCTACACAAGGGCGACTAACAAGATTGAGCTCGTTGTTTCACATGGATTTCTCTTGATTATCAACCTTCCGGGTTACATTGTGCTCAAAATTCTGCACTTCAACAAGGCCGACATTTCACGATGCTTCAACTTCATTCTCAGCTTAAACGAAGGACCCATTTCAGGTAGGAAAAATACTAAATACAAATTAAATTCAAATTAAATTAACCCAAAACCTAATAAAATTTTCAGCCCCAATTTCGAAACTGGACTGGATGTTAACCGAAGTCTGCATACATATTATGCTCGTCTTAGGCTTGGTCGTGCCTCTTTTAGCTCCTCTAATATCTTGCTTGTATCCATGTCATCATACAATCCTCGCTAAAATTACGGGCTCGTGTTGTCTTCAAAACGAGTTTAGAACAATAGTTTTCCTCGTGTATTTAACAAATACACTTCCCATTGTACCATATGCAGTTACGGTTGTCCACATAAGTCTCATTCTCTTAAAATGTCTTGAGATAATTCTCTCCAGAACAAAAAATGTCATCACGAAGGATAGGAATCTGCGTCGAAAACAAAAGAAATTTTCTTGTTTGTATAGACAATTGCAGGTGTTTTCAATCTTCTGCAATAGCATCCTTCAGTACAAGTATTGGCCGTTATTACAGTTCAACGGAGGAATTATCATTATAGCAACTCTCTTCATGCTAATCGTCTTTCGGCATCAATTCGATTGGAAAATTAATGTTCTGTTGGGATTGACTTTTTTCATTTTTTCATCCATGTGCTTCCTCTCTCTTGATTTTGCAAGTCGGCCACTCAAAATCTCTAAAGGCTTGAAACAAAGTGTGAAAAGATGGAAATATTCAAATTACAATAAAAGATTTTTAGCTTCTTGTCAACCCATAGTTTTGAAGGTTGGCCCGTTTCATATTTTAGATGCAAGTAGGGGAGCAGTTCTATTAAAATTTTGCTTACAACGTACATTCTTTCTTGTGGTTCAAACAAAAAGTTATTTGGAGTAGGAAAACTTGAAAGCGGACACACACACCTTTTATGGGTTTAACATGAAAAATTTAAATTTTCGGTTTTATGTAAAGTATTTCAACTCTTGATTCATTAGCAACCCATAGCTTGTAACATTACTGTGTTTAAATTAAATATGTGAATAAAAATAGTATGTATAAAAGAATATATATGTGCTGCTTGGATCCTCCTTTCTAATTTTTGAAGGAAATCTTTGTAATTTGTAAAGGACATACAAAAAATATTCCTAATATAGTTTTTATTACTTGTTGCTTATATCATGAACATGATCATTACCAACTCGAAGAAGGGATACATTCTATTTCAACTTGGAAATCTTCCGTTATTCCAACAATACATTTACGGATAATTAAGGGTATGGTACGTAAATAAGGATAAAATAAGGATAAATAAGGGTAGATGTCTATGTATGTCATTGTATCAGGCAGAATTAAAAAAAACATCGATGATCTAAGCTTTTGGATTTCAAAGTAGCAACTGAGCTGTGAATATTACTTCTTAAGTAATTACTTTCAGGCTGTTATGTATGGCTTGCTTTAGGTACGTATCTCTGTCGAATAACATCGAACTGGTGGCGTGAGCCGGACATCCAATGAAAATGAAGCATTTCGGATATCCACGATGGAGGCATAAAGTTGGCCACGAAAAACAAGCACTAAGGTAATATTGTAGGTGATAGCAATGGAAAAATCAATTTGTTCTAGAGACCGTTGAATGTACAAATGAGAATCTTATTCCACATTTTACTACTCAGACGCGACTCAGCTAGGACTTGGGCTACAGAGTCTCCCGAATGACGGCAACAATCTCCACAACTAAAAATGTATTCGTACGTTTTGATATGCGCAGTTGTATTCGCAATCGATTCCCTCATCCCTCATCCCGTCACTTGTTCGAAGCGGGGTATTACCAGGTTAAATATGAAACCAAACTGGAATTTGCCAGAGGTTGTGGATCTGACTGAATTTCTCCAATCCTTTCGTCGTTGCCTGGTTCACATTACGAACTACGGAAGCCACACTAGGGTGAAGTCGCCAGCTCCTCTCATTCTACGTAATATTGAGCCAATACATCGAGTGGGTTTAGACTTTTTCACAAAAGAGTACTTCAGTTGGATTGCCACTGGAATGGAGTACCCTTTCGACACAACCATATCCGCATCAGATCATCAGTGCCGCTGTCCCCTCTGGCCAAAGTTCTGTGAGCAAGGAGGCTACTTCGGGTATGGCATCTGCACACGAGTCGACCTTCCAACGTTCGCCGCTAATTCAAAACCTTGGAACTGTGAAATTCAAATCGACCTGTTTCCCTGGCAACTTCTAAGCTATCAAATTGAAAGCCGCCACGGAGTCAAGCAGTTTTCGGAAGTAATTCCACCGTTGTGGGCATACAACACAATCCTTTCGGAATTTCCGGCTGTGAGAAATGGGATGCAATCTATTTTGCCCTCAACAACTCCCAACTTTCGTGTTTTGGTGTCGCACACAAAGTTGTACACGAATTGCACTGGCTGTTATCATTTTGAGGATGAGGTGGTTCGGAAAATTCGATTAACATTTAAAAATGCAAAGTTGAGGAGGTTTTATCCAACAATGGAACCCGATGACCTTTATATCAACTACACAACAGGATGGGCGATTAAAACAGGACCAGCAACATCATATTCAGAATTAGGAACCTCAAATATGTACACTTTGAACCGAAGATTTCTTCAAATCCGAGTTGATGAATTGGAGAATGGGTCATTCAACAATGTGGACATCATTATTCCAGATCAAAGGAAATATCAGTTGAAGGCAGTGCCGCTTGGTCTGTGGAGAACGCGCACATTTGAAGAGATTGTTGAGATGACGAGAATTTCAACTAATTCAATGTCATGGTGGAACGTGCGTGGTCACGATGTAAAAAAACACAACTTGCTGAATTATTTTGCATTGTGCAAAAAGGCCCAGGAACGCACCGATCATTTCGAACATCAATTTGCAAACACATCGTCGGACCTTGTGTCACAGGCGTATGTCCAACTGTGGCGGTCAGTCATGGGAAACCGTACCGTGTATGTTGACTCCCGAAATCCTTGTGATTTGAACGATTTGACACTCACTTTGAATCAAGCTGCGGGACGAAAATTTTCGACAGTTGAAATGGATGTTAATCAATACGACAGCTTGTCACCATCACTCTTCTCCTCCTTCTTCGCCGTGGCATTCCGAGAGAAGTACGACTCTCTTCACTTCGTGAGTTGTGGGATGCCACAAGTAGACACGTTGGCGTTCCGCGAACTTGTGAACATCTTCGATGTGGCAAGTTGGCTGATGATTCTTCTCATTCCTCTACTCATCGCTTACACGATTCCCTTCATCAGCGAGAAACCTGCGCGGCTCAGCTTCCGCAGAGGAGACAACCTTTTGAAAGTTTTCCAAGTTCTTTTAGAACAAGGAACTGGCTTGCCCGATTCACTAACTAAAATTCCTCGGCTACGACTTGTGATAGGAATATTCTCCATATTCGGACTTGTCCTGAGCAACGCGTACAAGAACGACAACGTTTACAATATGATCGCACCTCGACAACCAATTCCGTACGAATTCCTCAGGCAACTTGTCGCTGACAAGTTTGACATTTTCACTTCGGCAAGTCGCATATATTTCGATAATCGTGGTTTACGCAACTTGAAGCGGACGGAGCAGCATGATCACGTCATCCGAGGGTATGACGTGAAGGAGATGCAAGCTTTCAGCCTCGAGTCCCAGATTCAAGCCCACATCATTTTAATACACTTGTTTCGAAATGACCAAATAGGAAACCTTTCAAAATTCGATTTGGAGGAGGACGAGCGATTGGAAATGGTTGCTAACTCGACGAGACTCCACCCGTTGACCGTAGACGTTGTTGCGGAGATGAAGAAGGATTATGTCGCGAAGTTTGATGAAGAGAGTCTTTTCTCTATGGATTACAACAACGACATTTTCCCCGGGAGAGAAGCAACGCTTTTGCTCAAATCCATTGAAACATGTAACAAAACGGCGCTAATTCTCTCGCACTCTTTGTGCGTAGAGCACGCAAGGCTGTTGAAGAAGGGAGACGAAAAAAGATTTGTTTACGTTGGCAAAGAGAGCTTTATCGAGACGGGGATTGGCTTCCGCATAAGGGGAATAGTATCGACCAGCCTTTTGTGGAGAATCAAGGGAGCTACTCATGGAGGACTGTGGGACTTTTGGGGGAATTTGTTTGGAGGTGAATTTGATTCACGAAAGGAGAACAAGTGGGCTCTTAGTTCGAGAAACGTTCCAGGAATGGATGGGAATATTCTCGTAATTTTTACAGTTTGGTTGATTGGAGTTGTTCTAGCGCTGCTCTTCTTTCTTGCTGAAAGTTATCGAATTGTGAAGGAAGAATTAACTGACCCTTTGAAAAGTTACGTGTTGGCATGCGGTAGTTTACTGGCTGGAGCTTTTGGACATTTCAAATTAAATGGTTGCCAACTGGTTTATTTATTTGGGTTCAGCGTTTGTCGCACGAGGCGACGTTGAACCAATTGCCTTCGTTTTCCATCGATTTAGAAATACGGACATTGTTTTGATCCCCGAAAGGGTTAGTTTGTCCATATTGTCACCAGTCTCAACACAAACATCCAATATCCACAATTGCAAAGCACAATAAAAATGTCTAGATGCTTTACAATTGGATGGAAGAATCGATTTTGTATATTCTGCGATTTTGTTTATTTCGAGATATTGTCACACTTCACACATTTCTGCAATGCATGTACAGCGTACACAATGAGTCTACACAACTAAACTATTGGAAACTAATAATTATAATAATTAATAATTAGATGTGTGATGGATTCGATTAACGTCTTGACAAAATAAACATGATTCGTGATGCGTTTATTATTGCGCTTGTACAATTATTATGTTTATATCAATGTAATATATAAAAACATTCAATTTTCATTTATCAAAGACCTGTAAACATTATTTTAAAATAAAAAGTAAAATGGCAAAATATGACGAAACCGACTAGTTCATTTCTTAGCTCGCTTTCCCATCTTCCTTTTTCTGTTTCCTCTTGTAGATTCCATGATCCCTCCTCAAATGTTGACCGCGGTAGACTTGACACGGGAACACTTGGCCACATCCCTCCACCTCACATTCGAACACACCCACGGCTTCCCCTTCCCTATGCACAGTGGCCAAATGGTTTGTCAGTGTAGCCTTTAATGGAAAACTCTTGGGACAACGATGGCACTTGAAGTCCTTTTTTCCCGAGTGCACATTCCCGTGCAACTTTTTCGCCCAGGAACTGGTGACAACTCGTCCGCATTTGAGACACATGAGCCCCTTTCCATTCGCTTCGCTACTTGCGTGCTCTCTGGAAACGTGCTCCTCGAGACTTGGCTCAGATTCGAAACTTCTTTTGTTACAAGTGGGATATCTGCAGATAATTGGTCCATCGGGATTTCCGTTGGGATGGCGTAGTTGTGTATGATTAGACAGGGTAATCGAATTAGAAAAACTCTCTCCGCACAGGGCGCACAAATGTCTTTCCTTTGTCACCAAAACTACGGGTTGGTTATGGTGACTTTGCAGATGTTGTGCCATGCCCACGCTTCCTCCAGTCACAAAGCTTCCACAGGTTTCACACAAGCTTCCATTGGTAACTTGATGAGGTTGGGTGATGATGGGTTGTTCCGCAACATAGTTGTAAACTTCGGAATAAAATGCCTTTCCTGACGTGATGAAGCTCTTCCTTTCCTCTTCGCTCATGTGCGTTTTTAGGTGAAGCCTGAACTTGATTGTGTTCACCTTCTCGAATGGCATTCCACAAACCAAACATGTTTTGCAAGAATAATATTGATTCCGGGTCGTTCCAGATTTCGCCTTTTGGTAGAACACATTCCTCATCTGCTCAGCTGTGGACAAACCGTGCGCACTCTGAAGATGTGCGAGGAGATCCGGAGATGTGGTGAAAAAGGGCAAGGATGGACAAAGTTTACATTTGTGGATGCCCATGTGACTACGACGGAAATGAGCTCGAAATATACGCAGTTGGACTCTGGAATTCATGGATTTAACGCTAATCACCTCAGAGCAGGATTGGCATTTGTACAAGTAAATTTTCGAAGAGTCGTCTCCTTCCGATTCGAGTTTTGTAAACTTGAGGGTGCTTCTTTCGTTCATGAATCTATTGCCGAAGCCGGCAAAGAGGGTGACTTCGCCTGTGTATGGGTCTCTTGCAATGGGGCTGTGGGTGAAGACGAGGAGTTCCGAGTGACTCATTTGAGAGCGAGACATTGTTTCCAGTTTTGTCAGAAGGGAATATTTCTTGTCGTACGCTTGCTTCTCTTTAAGGAGGAGCTGTTCTCGTCGCTTTTCTCTCTCGTCTTCTGAACATTCGGTAGAAATCCTTGTTATCTTCTTTCGTTTGTTCCTTTTTGATGACTTTTCCTGTGGAGGATTATCGTTTTTCCCTGTTGCATTCTCATGTAAGAAGGAAGGACTATCATGATCCTCGGAAGGGACATCAATACTTTTCAAGTTCTCTTTCCGTCCTTCTTTTTCTTTCAAAGAGGGAGTTTTCTTCGCTTTCATCTTTTTCAGCTTATCCAACTTGTCCAATTTTTTTGGAGATTGTTTCAAAATCCGCGTTATAAGTTTCTTCTTTCCTGTTGTATTTTTCCTGTATATATAAAATTAAAGGTTGTAAATCATTCAAAGTCAAGAAATAACATATTTGTTGATTTATGAATTTGTCAACTCACTTCCTACTTTCCTTCTTTAGAGAGGGTATCTTCAATTTCCCCTCCGGCAAGATGATATCACTGACGTCGTCGTCCAACAATAAATCAGATTTAACAAAAGTAACCCGTGACACTGGCTGAGGCTGACGACGAGGACGAAGGGAGCGGCCATTATTATTTTGATTTGTTGTATGTTGAACAACCTTCCGCTTCTCGACTTGGCGTGGGATGGACTCTATTAAATTTAACAATAAAAGATACGAAGTAAAAACCACGGACATGTTTCAATTTATCTAATTTAAATTATATTCTTATACAGACTTGGCACTTGCCTCCAAGAGCCAACTTCCGAAACTCTAAATATCTCCGGTCATGTTTCCCATACAAATCTTCCTCCAAATATATGCCCTCCGCTTTTCTAATCCGCTGCTTCGCCACTTCTTTCAGCTTCTCCAGTTTCAAGTACAACTCTGTCACCGAGGTCAACAGCTGTTCACATTGTTCACAAAAAGGAAATGGCTCATTCAAAAAATTCCAGTTTCTCGCAAGTTTCCTTGTCTTCTTTCGTATTCCCAGGAGGTAGCACAAATTGAGAAATAATTGTTTGTAGGAATACTCCAACTCCAGGTCGCTCTCTGTCCTTTCTCTTTTAATTGCGTTCCCATCATAGTCATAGGTCACCGCTGGTGTATGAGCACATAGCAGACAGGAGTCCACCTTCACTGGAATATTGAAGTCCTCCATCTCGTCTTCAGCTCCAGACCCCATGCTCCCCAAAGCAAGATTTGCACTGAATTTTCCACCACTTTCGTCACCACTTGATTCTTCTACTTTCACAAGATCAAGGCTTTCCCAACTTTCCAAAGCCATTTTAAATTCAAAGTGAGGAATGCACTTAACAGTTGACACTAAAATTAGTAAAATTACTATAATACCAAAGTTGGCAGAGTTGCTCAGGTTCACGTGTATCAAGTAGAATGGTGCTTAATCCAACATCTGTCATTCGATCAGCTGTGTTGTGTCCTCTCCGCATGTCTCGTGAGAACCAACATTGTTTATTGTTTTGGCTTTGCTGTGGCTTTTTGGGCTCGCACTCTCGCACCCTGTCAACATTACAGCTAAAGTGTATACAAGGAGTGTATATACAAGGGACCTCCTAAGATAATTAGACTCACACTCACGATACTTCCTCCTCCTACGATGTGGAAATCATAGATGGGCAGTACTCGAGGACACCGGCCACCGACCTCCAGGACACCAGAGGTTTAGGTGGACTCCGACCTTCAGGACACCAGCACACTTGTTCATTTTCGGGTTGGCAACCCGGAGGGTTGCTAAAACACCAAGCCAACCCACCGGGTTGGCTTGGCTCTTTCGCGGGCCACCGGATTGGTCGGGTTGGCTTGGCTCTCTCGCAAACCATCGGATTGGTCGGGTTGGCTTGACTCTTTCGTTGCATTTGCAATGCTAAATATTGTAATAATCTCAGAAATGAGCCAGTTCAAGCATGTAGTACATGCCTTTTCTTCTTATCTTATCAATGAACTGGTCAAAACTATTGTTTGACCATTGAAATGTCAAATTTCATGATAAAACATCAACCAACCCACTTCGCGGGCCTCCGAAAGAGCCAAGCCAACCCAGTGGGTTGGTTGATGTTTTATCATGAAATTTGACATTTCAATGGTCAAACAATAGTTTTGAACAGTTCATTGATAAGATAAGAAGAAAAGGCATGTACTACATGCTTGAACTGGCTCATTTCTGAGATTATTACAATATTTAGCATTGTAAATGCAACGAAAGAGTCAAGCCAACCCGACCAATCCGATGGTTTGCGAGAGAGCCAAGCCAACCAGGCCAATCCTCTGAATCGCGAAAGAGCCAAGCCAACCCGACCAATCTGGTTCCCCTCGAAAGAGCCAAGCCAACCCGGTGGGTTGGCTTGGCTTCCGGGTT
>JAQFZW010004144.1:0-10990 GCA_034687055.1 Heteromurus nitidus | reverse complement strand
TGCTGTCAAACGTGCATGCACAATTTGACAACGATCCGCAGTAAAAGGAAGATTTGCAAATGTGAATATAGATACGACATATATTTGTTTGTATTTCAATGTTGGTTGCTGGCTCTAATCCTGGTTTAGCACTTATCAATAACACTCCATTCAACTTCAAAGTATTGCTTCATTCTATTCAATTTTAAACATCATATTATTTGCGATTATTTGCATATTTGCGACGAAAGCATATTATTTAAGTTCAGACGAAAGCAACTTGTTTAAGTTTAGACAAAAGCTTATGTTATGTTGCGACGAAAGTATATTATTTAAGTTTAGACAAAAGAATATTATTTAAGTTTAGACAAAAGCATATTATTTAAGTTTAGACAAAAGCTTGCTTATGTTATGTTCTCCTGCACTCTTGCACTTCAAACTGTCCACGCCACAGACCCGACTAGGCTCACATTTTTAGTCAGATATCATTCTTGGGAAAGGACTTTCAGGGACTCATTCACTCACGATGGCTAACGGCAATGACAATGAGAATGAGTACACGTTCGCACAAAAGGAGGACTTTCTGGATCAAACATTAAACTTTGACAGTATTGAGGAGGGCGCTGCCTTCATTGGAATTGATACCGCGTTGTTGGCAGAATACCAAATAAGTATGTTCGCACCACTTGTTTGATATAAAAAATATTATAAAAATTGATAGCCAGAAAGAAATTATAAAAACATGTACTACTTCTACTTGAAAACAGGATAGTAGGCTCTGATTGCGTCTAAGGCCAACTTGGAAAATGTTGCTGGCAGAGTTTGGGAGGAGGCGAACTTTCCAGTGGACTACTACCTTCAAGAAGGACTACAAGAAGCTTTTGGAAGCATTGAACCGAAGCGAAGAGCTCCAGCACGACCACCGTGGTACCTAATCTGGGACATCTTCCATCTTATAGATTACGCACAACCACGACTAAACCAGTGAAATTCCACGGACATTCTACTTTCTTTATACTCTTGAAACTAGCTTTTTTGTACTCTGCTTAATTCTCCATCACTCGCACAAATATATTTAATGCGTTGTATATATCATAATCTATTCGTGTGTATACCTTTCTACAAATAAAACTATTAAAAATGAGTAATTAAGAAGTTCGTTAGCATGAATCTTGTGAAAAGCCATATCACGATTAAATGAAAATTGTGCCCATTTCTTTGTCCACTTCGACCATTCCCTTCAGTAGCCAAAATATGGTTTCATTTCTCCACCCCGCTATACACCCAAGGAGTGCGGCTAGTTATCAACCACCACCTTCATGTAACGCTGCACAATCAGAATCAAAGCTGCTCTTCAGATTTTCCCAGAATTACAAAGTTTCCAACAGGTCTATATCCTTTCGCAATACTTTGGGTTTCAAGGGATGAAAAAAGTTACATGTTTGAGAGTTTGTTGGTGTCAATTTTTATTTAATTCTGTTTCCTTTGAATATTGCTGAAATGTAACATGATAATTGTAAATTAGGCTATTTAAAGGCAGATGACGAGTTGTACCTTTTCAATTAAAAAGTACAAAAATATTTGATTGGAGATGGCGAGCATCGATCTCGCTACCTCTCACATGCTAAGCGAGCGCTCTACCATCTGAGCTACATCCCCAATTGTTGAAGTCATTGTTGAAAGTAGATGGTACTTAAGAAGAAATCGTTATTAACATTAAATTAAATGCGGTCGTCTTGTATATAAAAGCTAACGTGTATTGGACAATTCGCAGATGAGTATCCCTTTCGCGACAACGCCCTTGATTCTTGAAATTTTGCAACAATGAAGGCGCATGTGTCTTCCTTCGTGAGCCTCTCTCTCTCTCTCTCTCTCATCGCCATTGTCTGCATCTTGCTTTTGAACGTGAGTGACTTGCTCACAGTCACAATCCATTTTGAGCTTATGGCGATGGTCTATCTTCATCAATACTTCTCAGTGGGCCTACTGCGCTGCCCTCAAATGACCTTGATTTATCGAACTTCATTTTATTATACGAGTACGAGCATTGCAAGCATTATAGCCTCATTCATAAATATATGGATTGGTACACACACACAATGAAATTTCTGACTTGAACTTGTCGCTCACCATATACTACAGCCACGACTTCTTGTATGCCTCCAGAGAGAAACGTGGATGAAACACGTAAACACTTTCCTACCTCCAAAAATGTTCCGAGCAAGTCTTGGAAGTATTCGGAAAAGACAGGACAGCTGAATGCGATGGAGGAAACACACATGGATATATGAAGCTACGAGCTTGACATATGTGTCAGTCAGACGCATGGAATAAATGCTACAGATTCTGACTGACAAGTGAGTCGAGAAAGGAAACTCATTTTACTAATCCCAAATGTAGCTAAAAAATTAACACCAAAAAATAAAAGTTGTGGCAATGTATTTCCATCCGGTTTTTCGAATAACTCAGTATCAGGTAAAATGTTATTTCTTAAAACAGTAAACAGACTTTGTAAAACAACCACATTACATGAAGCGCATATAATGATCGTCGTCTCTCGCCTAATGTTTGCATTCGACTCAAATGTAGGATCGTGTTCGGAATGGACGGCTTGGAACAGCTATAATTGCTGCAATAATTTCGACAACAACGATCCTCTACAATTGTGTGATACATGTGCGTCACTCACTTGCTCACATTTGTAAAATCAGCTAAAGATAAAGTAAAACTTTTGTAATTCTGAAGAATATTATTTTTTGTAGATTCTTTGCTACCATATCCTTGTGTACCCAGAAATAGTCGGCATTGCTACCCAGACCCGGAATCCTAACCTGGAATACAAAGGAGTGTCACAACCCACTGCAAGGTCCTACATCAGAAACAGTTTCTTTGGTGGAGTTATTGGCGGTGTCCTGCTAACTACGCATATCGCCAACAAATTAGGAAGGTAAAATAATAAAAGACGTAAACTGAGGTTACGCAAAATCTTGTATTTATATTTTCTTTTCTTCGTTCTTGCAGAAAGTCCGGATTACTCTGGAACAATGTGGCGATTCTCCTCTCAGCTCTATTCATGTGGGCTGGAGTCATATGGAGAAATATGTATTGCCTCCTGCTGGTCCAGTTTTTCGCAGGATTTTACACTGGAGTCAACTCCGCCCTTGTGCCACTCTATCTAACGGAAATTTCTCCAGGAAATAAACGTGGAGGAGTTGGTTCATTATTCTACTTAGTATTCGTTCTCTCGTCACAGTTAACCGGGTTTTTTGGTCCAAAGGAGACCTTGGACGTGGGCACATTCTCACTCCTCTGGCCTTTCACGCTCTTGGCGTGTTTGATACCACCACTTGTCCAGTTGATGATGCTCCCATTTTGTCCAGAGTCCCCAAGATATACATACCACTTTCGTAGGGACCCTTGTCAAACTCGCAAATCCTTGTTGTGGCTGAGAGGAGAGAGTGCTGAAGTGGAAGGGCTCATTGATCAGGAGATAGACGAATTGAACTCCGAATGTGAACGGGATGCTAATAATCAACCAAATTACAAACCTCTGAAAATCTGTTGCATGCTCATGTTTGCGCAACAATTGTGTGCGTATATTTTTGTCGACCTTTACGGCGAAAATTTGTTCTCGTAAGTTTCATTTCTTTTGGAGAACATACATACGAGTAATCAATGTCATATTCCAGTTTTAATTTTTCTAAATTGGTTTAAAACAGGATAATATACCAACATAATGCGGTCGCCACCAAAGCAGCCACAATTGGCTACAAATTCGCAACATTGACAACTATCGGGATGGCCATAGTCATGGTAGATCGAGTGGGGAGAAGACCCCTCCTTCTGTTCAGCTTCATTACAATCCTTACAAGTTTACTCATCATTGTCGCCGTCAATATGCTCACATTTGTCGCTGTAAACACAATATTTGTATTAATTAACAATTAAGCATAAAAATTCGACCTCATTTAAGAACGGCAATTGACTTTTTAAAATGTGTCTATTTTTCGACAGAGATTCTCAAACTCCAAACCAGTGGACACTCTAAGCATGTCATTACTGCTCCTGTGTGGGATATCTGTTTTCGCTGGACTCGGCCCGATTCCTTGGTTCTACGCTTGCGAAGCATTCCCAACGAGAACACGTGCATTATCTACTTGCATTGCTGTAATAGTGAACTGGACCACAAGATATATTGTTGAGCTTGGAGTTGTGAATCTCCTCATATTTGTTTTTACAGTTACCCTTCCACTTTTCATGGGCTTGCTTGGAATATTTTCGTTCGTAGTTTGGAAGAAAATGCCTGAAACAAAGGGTTCTGCTTCATAAAAAGAAAAATTAATATCAAATTGAGCAAACATCATGTTTTAAGGGTTTTGTGCAAAAAAGTTTGATTGGAGATGGCGAGCATCGATCTCGCTACCTCTCACATGCTAAGCGAGCGCTCTACCATCTGAGCTACATCCCCAATTGTTGAAGACATTGTTGAAAGTAGATGGTACTTATGAAACCAAGTGGCCCTTGAAGGGACAAAGTATAATACTGGCTGCGAGGAATGAGCAAATATATAATTCAGATGCAAACTTATTGGGGTCTCTGTCTATGCTATGGCCATTCACTCAAACTATTTGCCGAAGGGAAATAAATATATAGGCCCTTCAAGGTGAGTCATCATGCACAATGAAACTGTGTTTGTGTATCTACCCTTACTGCTGAAGATGCATAAGATATCGCAAGTGATAATTATGTGTCGTACCGTATATGATTTGTACTTGATGCTGATTACCTGTAAATGCTAATGTTACCTTATAAGCAAATTAAATCAAATTATACTTTGTTCATTCATGAAGGGTTCATGTTCATTTGTTTTTAAGGAAATGCATCAAGATCAACGCGAGCATTCAAAATTAAGCAGAGCAATTGCAAATGCTCTGCGAGACGATACATGTGTAAAACTGGTTTTAGGATTCATTTTTTGTGGTTTTATTTCAAATGCATTTTTACATGTACAGCTCGAAGCTCCAACTGTTTCATTCCAGATAATATTTCAAGGTTTATATAAGTATATTATGTCTGCAAAGAACACATATTATTTTCATGTGTTTTTTGTATGGGAAACCTGCTCATTATACAGTGTCACATATATTTTAGTCAAAACACAGCTGCGTAAAATTGCAGATATATACTCCCTTTGAATCAAACTAATTGTGAGTGAATGACAAGTTTAAATATATACAATGTTGAGACATGATGATAATCCAAACAACATCATTTTATCATCAAGCAGACATGCCTTGAAAGAGACTGGAGTTGACCTCGCAAAGCTGCTCCAACAATGTAAAACCTCAGATTGGAGTGATGTCGAGCCAGGGCGAGAATGTTCTCGCTCAGGAGGTGAGCATAATTTCAGTGCAAATGTGAACAGTGGGTTTGAAGAAGATGGGAATAGTAACAATTCTTGTGATAATATATCCGAGTCTGATGTGACTACAAGATTGTTACTAACTGACAATGAGCAGAGTGCAAGTATTAACGAGAATGGGAGCTATTGTAGCAACAACGACAATGTAAGTAGTGGTTCGAGAATCGTAGGCGAGGAAGAATTGAATATTTCTGAACTACGGAGGCGTACCTGGTTGGCTGTATTCTTGGGCCAAGTATTATCTGTGATATTATGCCTGTCAGCGGTTACGAGTGTGTATCTCATGAACGTTTACGATATTCACATTCCAAATGGTAACTAAATAAGTTTATATATATTTTCAAAAAAAATTGTTTTGACAATATTTTTTTCATTTTCCTTTGTCATAAAGCTCAAAACTTCGTCTTCTACATAGCCCTCTCGGCCATATTCACCACAATTCTGGCATGTCGGAGCGATTCCTCCAACCTCGTCCCCGTTCTGAAACAGCGAGGCTGGAAGTACTTTCTCGTAGCTTTGGCAGACGCGGAGGGGAACTATCTTGTGGTGAAGGCGTATCAGTATACAACTCTAACAAGTGTTCAGCTACTAGACTGCTTCACAATCCCAACGGTGCTCGTCCTATCTTGGCTCCTCCTTCGGACAAGGTACAACTGGGCGAACATTCTCGGCGTGGGGATATGTTTGACGGGAGTGTGCTGTCTGATTTGGGCGGACATTGAGAATGGGATCCCTTTTGGAAAGGGATATGAGAGGTTACTTGGGGATGTGTTGTGCCTGTCTGGAGCATTTCTTTACGGGGTCTCCAATATCAGTCAGGAGTTTTTTGTGAAGACTTTCGACATTGTCGAGTTCCTCGGGATGGTGGGATTGTTTGGGAGTATTGTGACTGGATTGCAGGCGTGAGTATAATTTATATAAAAAATAGCTGAATATTGTTTGTAAAAAACATCTGAATTGAATTTCATTTTCAAAAGGGTTCTTCTCGAATACGAAAATGTAACTGAAGGAATTATCCACGGATCTCCAATGCCAATTCTCCTCCTCCTAGCATTTGCCGTTGTCCAGATTTCCTTTTATCTCTTGGCAGCCTTCGTGATTAAATTGTTTGGAGCGACTTTGTATAATTTATCGATTCTCACGGCGGATTTTTACTCACTTATCGTTGGAATTTACCTCTTTCAGTACAAGGTGCGTAATGCTGAGTACGAAAGTTAAGACGTGTAATGGATTTTGTAGTGGATGGAAGAATAATACCTATGAAATATTACTTTTCAGTTTCAAAACCTCTACTTCCTCTCATTCGGATTTGTGATTATGGGAGTAATTGTGTTCTCGATAAGGCCAGCTACAACTCGTTCTTTGCATCAGACTGAAACAACTTCGAATTGAGAATGGTTATTTAATAACGTGTGATTCCTGTTGCTGGAAGATGCTGACTTGTATAAGATTAGTTTCATAAGAATAAGAATGCTGATGCCGGTGTCGGTTTGAACACTGAAAGCTTGAGATTAATAAAAGTAAGGTTTTACTTGATTAATCATGTCATTCACGCAACCCGCTTAAATATGTTAACTAATAAGAATACATTCTTGTTGTAAAAATTGGAATTGATATAATGTCATGCTGAACAAGTCTGAGAAAAATGCTATATTTTGTATTGTGTTATCAAAAAACTGAAAGTTATACAAGGTGGTATGCTAAGGTCTTAGATATTATTTTTAAATTTTTTTTTGTAGTTTTGTGAAATAGTGGTTAAATAGAAACCATATGAGTAAGTAAATTTCCCACGATACGTGTTATTGTTATATGGAATTATGAAATGCTGTCTAGACTTGTCTTGAAAAGTCCCACAAGTTGAATGGATCCACAAGATGGATTTGAAAATAAAAATGATTGAGTTGATCTTGCCGAGTGTTTCATCATAAAGACATTCTTGTGTTAACAAAAATAGCAATTTCATTTGGTAGATTGCGAAATTGAAATACACACTTTTACTACGGATCAGGTCTTTTTTATTTCATTATTTTCCAAGTCTCCAGTCAGCCAAGTTCAGCCAAGAATCAAAGTCTCAATTACAAGTTCCATTTTTTGTGTCAACGCGTTGCCATTTTTCAGTCAGTTGGGTCTCATCTTCAGATTTTAAGACGTGTCAGCACAATGCCTTGGCTTATGTTAATTTTTGTCACCGTAGTTCTGAGCTACATCATCAATGTAATTTCAAAGAGATTGATTTTGCTGCTGAGGAAACTCAAGTCAATTGAGGGGCCACCTGGATTTCCCATTCTAGGGAATGTCTTGGATTTCCATATCGATAAGAAAGGTGAGTACGATCAGATATGGCGAATGAATATGTTAAAGGATTATTGGTATCTGAATCGAACTCCACTTATCTACGCCCATCTCTCTCTCATTTGTTCTGATTTAATCTCCAGAAATTCTCAAGGTACTAGAACAGCACATTGAGAAATATGGGAGACGACTCAAAATGTTTCGTGGCTTCCAGCCATATATTGAAATAGTGAATGCTTCCGACACGGCAAAGGTTCTCTCATCTCAAGTCCACATTGACAAAAGTAGTGACTACGAACGTCTTCACCAATGGGTCGGCCTTGGATTACTCACGAGCAGTGGAGAGAAGTGGTTCCATCGGAGGAAGCAACTCACTCCAGCATTCCACTTCAAAATTCTTGAAGCTTTCCTTCGCATTTTCAATGAGCAAGGTCGTGTCCTCAATGACGTACTTCAGGGCAAAGGCGATGGGGTATTTGATATGTACCCTGTGATCACTCACTGCGCTCTTGATATCATTTGTGAGACGGTAATGGGAAGACGAGTTTACGCTCAGCAGAAATCTGACTCGAACTACGTCAAAGCCGTCCACAAGCTTACCGACATATGGCAATACCGACAGTTGAGACCTTGGCTAATTGACTTTATCTGGAAGCTGACCGCGGCTGGAAAGGAGGAGAGAGAAGCTTTGAAGATTGTTCACGGTTTCCCAGATGAAGTGATTCGGGAAAGGAAGCAAGAGAGAGCAAACAGGGATCATAATATTGTGTGTAAGAATGAACCCAAATAAATTTCTAAATAAAAAGCTAAATGCGTTGCTTGAATACATTGAACCTTTCTAGCTCAGAAGAAACGACTTGCATTTTTGGATTTGATGCTGGATGCACAAGAAACTGATGAGTCCTTCACAGATGCAAATATTCGGGAAGAAACTGATATACGTTCATGTTCGAAGTAATTTGCTAAAAATAGTATAAATGAACTATTCTTGAATCTGTGCGTACTTGATTAAGTTGGAAAAATAAATATATCTTCCCATAGGGCCATGATACCATCTCAGCAGCATTAAGCTGGGCAGTGTTCCTTCTCGCGTTGAATCCCAAATGCCAAGAAAAAGTGCAACTAGAATTAGACGAGATATTTGGGGAGGAGAGAAATCGAGAGGTGACAATGGAAGATATGACTAAAATGAAGTATCTTGAGAGATGCATCAAGGAGGCACTCCGACTCTTCCCTAGCGTTCCATACGTCGCGAGGAAGCTTGCCAATGATTTGGAGCTGGAAGATGGCACCATCATTCCAAAAGAATGCATCGCAGTCATTTTCGTTTACTTCCTTCACAGGGATCCAACCGTGTTTCCAGAACCGTTGAAATTCGATCCGGATCGATTTCTCCCAGAAAATATGAAGGGGAGACATCCATTCGCCTATGTACCTTTCTCTGCTGGGCCCAAGAAACTGCATAGGTACGTGATATTTTTTTTTGTAGAAGAGTTTGAAGTTACTATAAAATGATAAAATACTAACTATGAATTTGATTGAAACAGGACAAAAGTATGCGATGATGGAGGAGAAAGTCATACTGTCAACGGTGTTTAGAAATTTACGGGTGAAAGCGGAAAAGCGACTGGAAGACGTTGTTGTATTTTGTGAACTTGTTACAAGGCCAGGAAATGGTCTCCACATTTCAATCCAGAAGCGATAGAGTTAGAAGAGGTTACAATTAGCAGCTGAGGCAATATCAAAAGGTGGAATTCTTTGTGGAATTGAAATAAAAAATAAAACTTGCGAAAATATTGTAAGAACATTATATTGTGTGCTTATCAGTACACGGGTAAAACCATAACTTATTAAATGGACTGAAAGATAGTCTTTTATGGAGTAGATACAGCCAGGTCATAAAGCATTGATAAAAATTTCTTCATTTACTAACTTACTTATTGTGAAATGTGAAGAAGGAAAAGTAATGGGCAAAAATAAAAATTGCCTTCGCCATCTCGTCCTCGAGCTCTCGTCCAACGTTATGTTTCACTATTTTGGTCCCAAATTTAAGTTCAGTTATATTCCTGTGAAGCAAGGAGATATATAGCTTTCTCGAGAAATCTGATAAATATATGTTGCTTGATATAGAAAACCAGGATGCGAAACTTATTGCAACAATATGAAATATGATTTTTTGTTGTGTTGCGAAAGTTATGGAAGCTGAAATTGTGAAATAGTAGACGTTATTCATATCATCTCACAGATATTAACCCTTACTGTTTTGATTCAGCCTTGATGCATGAAATGGCCAGCTTGAAAACGTTAGATTTTCTTTCTGGAATTGAAATATAATTTGTGAATAAAATATGGGAACTTTTTATTATGGCTATCGTTGATGACCTACTCACATCATAAATTAAAGGAACTGAGAGATCGTCTTTTATAAATACTGATAATAGTAATAAAACTTATTCTTTTGTCCGTTTCTTCCGTGTCAGATATTTAGTCCACCCTAACGAAAACAGTTTTGAAATTTCCACAATCCAGTAGAAACCAGCAGCAATCCATCATAGTCCCACAAATTTTTATCAAATTGACATTTCGCAATAAATTTTCCCGAGTCGAATAGAATGAAAGTAGCATTAGCATTTTTAACTCGAGTACTCGATTCTGTTCAAAATTGTTCTGAAAACATGAGAGGACGCTTCGCCGTAGGGAATTATCTCGACATATCTATGACGGTGGGGGTGCAAGATAACTAACCATGATATGCATGTTCTTGGATCTCGAAATGATATTTATTGTTTGTTCTTTGTTGAATTCCAGCAGATATCTTGCTTACCGGGCAAAACATGTTCATAGCAAGAATGTTAATTTATTGCTGTATTATGACATTTGAGAATTACATTTCTATTTTGTTGCGTTACGAAAGTGACGAAACTTTTGTGAAATACCCAACATTTATTCACATTTTGCGGATTAACATTATTAGCCTTTTACATGCAAGCAAGCTTATGGGCGTATCAGAAAGTTCAGAGGATGAGTTTATCGTAGAATTAAAGTAAAACTTGTGAGAATATTATGAGAACATTGTTGTATGATTTATAGCTTGTTAAAGGTACCTGTATGAGAGATCGTGTTTCATCCGTAGACGTCAAAAAATAATAATAAATATTTCTTCATTTACAACATTGTGAAAAGTAATGAAGGAAGTAAATGGAAAAACATAACTTATGCCAATGTTAGGTGGCGATAAATATTTGCTCCCAAAACAGTACATTTCATTTCAGAAAGTAGTACAAAGTAGTACAGCAA
>JAQFZW010004143.1:0-10992 GCA_034687055.1 Heteromurus nitidus | reverse complement strand
AGACACAAAAGGCAACTGCCCTTCGTATCAATTTTGTGCAGTTCTCGACTCCCCCTCATTCTCACTCTATCCATTTTTAATTAAACTGATGAATTATTTTTGGTTCAAGTGTAAGCTTCCACAACAAAACAAAAGTTGCTCAATAAATCTTGTTTTGCTGCCCGTTCAAGATGAATCTTGCCTTCTCAGGCGAAATGCGTGGTTGGAATTATGGAAAGGGAAATAATGCAACTGCGAAGTAGGGGCATCGTGATACGGCAAAATGCCATGTCGTAAGCGTTGTTGCAAGTTCCTCTGCATTTTTACAGGATTGTCAAATAGACAAAAGGCAAGTTAAAGGTTGACGTTGACGACTTCACTCAAGATTGTATTTCTTGTTAAAATTAAGTCTCACAAGATTGTCATTTTACGTTATTTAATTAAAATTCATTTTTTCATTTGGCGTATTTCATGTACATCGTATGTATAAGTATAATATCTACCTCGCGAGTTTAGTTGCATTGGAGGATTAGGCATAGCATTTATTCACAATTTGACAAGTTGGCTACCCAACTAATATTTTAATTTCGATAGCGTCCATATATTTTCTAATTTCGTTTCAGAGTATATGTGTGTAAATTCAAATAAGGTAATGCAATAATTTGTTTCGTATTGTAGAAACTAATAAAATATTAATTTGTTATCGTAAGATTCTGATTCGAACAGCACCCTTAGCATCATGCAATTTCCTAGATATAGCAATTATAATTATTTTACCACTTGAAAATACAATTGACATTAAACGAAGTATCGAAAGAAACCCTCGACGAAGTTGGATTCCGATCCAGTCCCTCTCCTCGACGAGAAAGACAAGTCCAGCAATAACATGACCATAAATAAGTACGCAAAATATCACAATAATAATATTTAATTTTGTTCAGCTTATTTTGACATTTTCTAGTTTAAACTCTAGTTCTAATTTAAACATTTTCGCAAAAGCATCTTATTAGAACAAGCCCAAATGTGCATAAATATTAATCACATTCTAAAAGAACTCGAGAGTGGGAAATAGATGATGACGGCAATCCAAGCTTGGTATGAAATGCATAAAGTGACCTTACAAATTCATGCTTAAATAGTTTTTGAAAAATTATTTACTGATTTTAACTGAAACCCGTTTATTTTTCCTAGATGTCTGGTGTCAATTCACCGTCCAGATCCACCCCAAAATTTATTGGCATCTACCAGTTCATCACATTTAATTCCGGGAATAAAAGGCTCGCAAATTCATTGATATGGAAAGTCGCAAATCTATTATGTTTCTGTTATATGTGGCATTGACAATGTGAAATCAAGTTTTGTATTGGTTTTGAATTTGTTTCTAATTACGTATGGCACAGAAGTGAGTATTCATGTTAATAGAGGTTTTCATATAAAACCCGAACATTCTAAGGAGTAGGCATTAGTCTTCCCTCGAAGTTCATTTTTGAGCAGTGCTTCCAGTACTGAAAAAATTCTAGCTTCTAACCAAATATCCTAATCGCGTAACTTGAGCAATGAAACTAGGATTATGTTCTCGATGGTGATTGTGGCTGGTGGCGACGTTGTTGTGGACCTCCGGGACACGTAAATTGACTCTTAATTTCGATTTCAAACGCTTCGGGGTCACAATTTTCGGATACATATAGTCCTGCTTGGTTACAACTTACTTTCAGCAATTCAACATGGACATCATTGTTCCAACAAATGTAATGTGCACTTTTGTAAACCTTGGAGTTTTGAAATGAAGTGAAGCAATATTAATTTTTTGTCACTGTGGAATTTCTTTTATTTATGTTAGTCAGATCTCCAAATTAAATTGTATACAATATTACGAAAAAGTAATACTTCACATGCGTCAGCATATTCTCATGATTATAACAATTCGTGGAATCTAAATATCGATGCTTAAATATCAGAAGGTGTTAACGAATTCTTTAAGAAAAATGCAGAAGGGTTAACTATTTTTTTATTAAGAAAACTGCAGAAGGTGTTAACTGATTTTTTAAGTTGTAAGAAGGTGTTTACTTCGAAAAAATAAAATCCTCTGAATTTGGTACCAAAATGATCGGAATTTTCTGGCGAATCAAATGGCATATGAATCTCAATATGTCCCAATGACAAGTTTAAACACCTTCTGCACCGCAACTTAAAAAATCAGTTAACCCCTTCTGCATTTTTCTTAAAGAATGAGTTAACACCTTCTGATATTTAAGCATCGATATGTTTCAGTGAAATTTCACTTGTACTTTATTGCTTAGAAATAGCTTAAATAAGACATAATTCAATTTTTTAAAAACCTCGTCACGGAGAATTCAAGATTGTTTAAATCCAGATTTACAATATCTGTTTCCGAATTCCTATCAAATTTGGGGCGTACTTGCCTGAATTTTTAAAATTTAAATTTTTACGCGTCTAAATAATAACGCAATGCTACCAAAAACATAATGCATTCCTCTGGAAATTTGAATGAAAATAATCCATCGTACTTCGATCATAAACACAATTACAGTTAAAATTTCCCCATACACAAGTACGCTAAATATGACAATAATATTTCCTTCCATCGACGGTGAATCCACTGAGCTCGCTGCTTTCGTAGCGAATCCCACAGGCACAAGTTCCTTTGCTATTTTATTCCACCAATCCAAAATCCCTGAACTTGCAACTCCCTTAATTCTATCAACAATGGAGGGCGGAACCGAAATCAGATCCTCAAACTTGAGTTCCATGAAGGAATCGCCGAGTTGCTCATTCCCAATGGATATCATATCTCTTGAGTGCACTCCAAGTTCCACCAGTTTCACAACACGGTTTAACAGCAACTCCGATATAATAATCGCAGTCTTGTCGCATTTCATAAATTGATCCAAAGTATATTGAACGTGGTCCGCTTTGAACTTTTTCAAATCCAGTTGGCCCGTATCATCAATGTGCAGTTTTAGTTGTTCCTCAAAATTACCAGCCATTCTACCATGATTAAATACCATTTGCATCAATTCCAAAGTGTTTATTTCGGATAGTGTCGTTTCATTTGGGAAGAGGTCCATCCCGGGATTTGCCACTTGTGTATGCAGCACGTATTCGCAATTGACTGGAACCAGGTCTCCATCGATTTTGAGAGGAAGTAAGACGTAACCACGAAGGATGTATTCGTGCTCCCCGTTACACTCAATACTCACAACATACGGATTTGATTTGGACGCCTCAGTACGGTCAACTATGTATGAAGTCTCTGCAGAGAGCATTTTAGCAGTCTGAAAAAATGTGTAGACATTAAAAGAATTGTCTATTAACTGTCGAAATGTCTCGTAGGGAACAGATTTCCTTGGCGCAATGATATTGTAGACGTTCTCACTTTTGTACGCGTTGCTTAACACAGTTGCGACTATGTACATAATAGCAATTAGCCAACGAATCTCGAAATACTTGCTAAAATTTCGTTCAAATGGAGTATCCTTCTCCAAAAGTGCCTTCAAAGGTCCCAGTAAATTGTTTGCCAATGCGATTGCAAACGAAAATTTTTTCTTGAGATTAATATTCTCCCATTGAGATCTGATCTGAATTATGATTGTAACGGAGAGAGGGACCAAGCCGAAGAAAAGTGTTGTGAGAAAGACCCAAGTGGGCCAGTCAAATACTGAGACAAGATCGGAGAATGCTAACGGTGTCATAACTGGTTTGCTGCAGCTCACAAAACGAAGCACATTTTGAGAATTGTTCATTGTCAATTCTGATATGATTGATCCTGACACAGGAAGAATAAGAAAACCTGGATTTATTGAATTAGATTCATGCAGGATACTTGCACTTACAATGGAGTAATTTTTCCCTAGAAGTGCTGATATTAAACTTGCAATTCCACTGAGCAATATAGCTTCTTGGTGGAGCATGCGGGAATTATTTGATGCGTCCACGATTTGTCGACGTTGAAAGAGTAGAGGGCGATTTGCGTTTTCGGAAAGAACATAGGTGTCGATATTGTCCCCATATGTGGGAATATTGCGATTATTGTCCTCCATTAAGAACCAATGGGTTCCCCTCTCCGCTGATGTAATTATCAACTTAAATAGGTCACTCACGCAATAAACAGTTTTGTCCATTAATTTGAAGAGGAATTGATGAGTAACCAAGTGTTCTCCGAAGGCATTTGAATAAAGTAAAATGTTCACATTGCTTAGTTTATAGCTTCCTTCCGAATATTCAAGTTTGACATGTAGGTGTTGTGAAAGCAAAGTTGATTTCAATCCTAGGAGCTCTTGTTGATTCGATAGTACAATGTTCTATGAAATGTTGGTCAACAAGTTTTGAATCAATGCCTTCATTCGTGATGAATATGTTTATTGGAGGAATAGACGGAAACAAGAAATGAGAGTTTTCTTGCAAAGTTTCGTACCAGAGAAGATATCTTTTGAAGTTATCATCATTATCATTATTATTGGTTAGCTTGTTTCGAAGAAGAAACAAATGAGTTTCGCACGTGTAGGGTCTGCTTTTATGCAGAAATATATCTTTTTTAATTTGTTTACAATACTCGCTGCCAGCAAACAACAAGCTGGAGGACTTGCAATCGTTGGGAGTAATACATTCATCAAACAGTTCCGAGATATTGTTGGGAATGGGAAAAGAAACTTCCTCCGACTTATTATCTGACGAATTAAATCGAAAAAGCACACCTCGTTGTAGGTTTCGTATTAGAATCGGATTGGTAAAAGGATGGAAATCAAGCCACTCCTGTACAGTTATCGAAACGAAGCATTCACTGAAGATGTCAAGTAGACTATTCAGATTGATGATGATTGTTTCAGATTTATCAGTAGAAATTGGTTGTCTCCTTTCCAGCCAAATTCTCGCCGAAACACTTAATTCAAAATACTCTGTCGTGTTGATTGGCCAACTCCAACCAACTGGATTGCTGTCAGGGAACGCTTCAGTTTGAGGCGATCTGTGTAAAACTATGGAAAATATCATGACGTAATAACAGATTTCCAAAGCACACATTGACGAAGCCATTTTGAACGGGACTTCCAACTTATAAGCAAAACTCCAATTCTTACACAAATATGTCCGTGGAACTTTAATTTACAAGCGAACAATTTAAGTTTCATGAAAAGAAGGCGTAATCCCTTCAATTGAGAACTTTCTCAGAAATATTTTGTTACAATGCTGACATTAGTCGGCTCCAAACGATGTAAATGCTTGACACTTCAGTGTTTGTTAGCTTTATGCTGACGATGAGTGGACAATGACGATTTAGATAACAAGTGAGTTGAAAGGATGAAACAGCAGGCACATATAACCAATTTGTAATAAGCAATTAACTGAATATCAAGTGGGATCGTCATAATCCTTAATAGAGTTATCGATTTCAGATTGGATCTTATTTCAAACTTTGTCGTAATACGTAGGTAGTAGCTCAGACGTATGTGGCAACCATGTTCTAAGAATTTTCCAAGCTGGCATTTTTCCACTACACACCTACGTGTTACATTCAAGAAATATGAAAAGGAGGACAAATCCTACGGATACTTTATTCACATTGGGAAATTTTATCATATTATTAAATATGATATACCAGATGCATGTTGACTGTTGACTGCTATTGCACGATACTAGATTTTTGTGCCTACGACTGAAAAGACCTTTTTCATTTTGACAACGCGTTCCTTGAACGTTGTCTAGTCTACTGCAGTGCTATTTTGTCTGATGATGGCATTTATGAGGTATGGCATATTTTATTATTCAAATTACCGCATGGCTTCAAACATGTTTCGGATATATTGTAATACGTAAATTAACATCAGAAAAGATTTATTGGAATCCATTTAATGGATCAATTTGGAACAGGCTATTCTGGCCTGCCTAGTTTAAACATTTTCGCAAAAACAACTTATTAAAATACGCCAACATGTGCATAAGTAATAATCACAAATGAAAGAACATAAGTTCGCAGTAACCATACAACGTCACACTTAATTACAATTTTATTTACTGAATACCGTTTATTTTTCATTTTTCATCAGTTTGGACTAACGAAAATATGTATTGAAAAAGCGACGAGGTGCATAATAATAATCACCATCTGAAAGAACATAATACGATAACATAAGAACGATTACTATTCCATGCAGCTTCTAGGATCCGCATTGACAACAAAACAAGCATCAACCATACAAATTCGTACTCAATTAGAATTTTATTTATTGATTTTTACTGAAAAGCGTGTATTATTCGGTAATCTAGTGTCCATTCACGTTCCAGATCGACCTACGAGATCAATGCCAAATCCTAGACAAATGCTACACAATTACATTGCATTTGAATCATGGGAACAAAAGGTGCAGATCTACCAGCAAATATTGGTATTTACCAATTCTGAAGGTAAATGTAGCATGTGGCATTGGCAATGTGAAATAAGACAACTAGTCTCGTTATAATTTTGCGTTATACTTGCACAAGCGTGATCATTCAATTTAGTAGCAATTTTCATATAAAACCCCGAAAATTTTGTGAAGTAGTCATCACTCTTCCTTCCAAGTTTGATTCTTAGCACTCTTTTCAGTTTTGAAGAAATCCTAACCAATAAATATCCGAATCGCGTAACTAGAGCAATATGGCACTGGACAATGCGAAAAATACTTCACTACTTACCATCGTCGTAGTCCTGGCTCTGATTTGCTCTATGAGCATTGGTAAGTCGAAAGTTTAACTGGGCAATTTCTATTTCATTTCTAAATTTTAAGGATGTTTATTGTAACCACGCTAAAAATTTCTCAAATAGGGTCCATAGAAGCCCAGTGGACTTGTGGGTCTCTCGGTGGGAGGTGTGTTTGGTTTGGACGATGTTCTTCAGATGAGATGCTGTACGACGCCCGTTGTGGCTGGCTTCGACGTTGCTGTATGCCGAGCCTTATTCCCGACGACCACCTCTGACTTCGAAGTTAACGGCACAGATAGTCCTGCTGGATTACAACTTACTTTCAACATCGGCCTTGTTTTAACAAACGGCATGCACGATGCACGCGTTAGTAAATATTGGAATTAGGAAATAAACGGAGGCAAACTTGATTTCGTTTCACTGTGGTAGTTACATTAGCCCTAACTTTAAATTTATAACATACTACGAAAAAGTAATTACCTCATTTGCGTCAGCATATATTCTCCTTTAATTAACATTGCCAATATATCGAGCTATACGCCATTCGCAACATGAACCTGTAAAAATTATTGGATGTTAGATTGTCATTACAAAAGGGAGGAGTAAAACTATAGGCAAAATATAATACACGAACACGAATACGAACACACGATAATACATGTTGTTTCAGCTCAATTGCTATCTAAATAGGAATCGTCCACCTAGCACAGGGCTATCAAACACTGTCGTGTCGACCATTTGCATCATTTTTAAGGAGACTAGTATGTTAGCATTGCATATTATTTATTTAATAACAAATTATTTCTGAGAATGATCTCAAGTGAACGTGAATACGGCTTCTTTCCTTCTTTTTGATGAAATTTAAATACTTGTTCGATTGTGAATTTCAGCTCATATTTTTTTGCACGGACATATTTGTGTTAAAATCGAAGACGGGAGAAATTCCTCAAGATTGCCTATAAATTCGAAGTTCCTGGTTAAAATGGCTTTGGCAATGTGTACTTTGGTAACTTCTTATTACTTTAAAAATACTTTATGCTATTTACTGAGAGCTTTCTGAATATGCCTTAATTTTATACTTAAGAAAAAACTCGAATCATTTCATCATATTATTATAAATTTTATCTGCTTTTGGCGTGGACAGATTCCTTAAAAATCACGTTTCGGAACTGGGTTTGGCAATCATCATAATCAAATAAATAATTAGATATTTTACAAGCATGATTATCTCTATGAGATAGGAAAAGACATAGCTCCAGAATCTTCCTCAAACAAAGAGAAAAGTAAAACATTTACGTTCCGAATGCGGATATATTGAGTAGATATACAAAATGTGAAAAATTGTACATTATTTAAAGAATAAAACACGATTTGAACTAAATAGGCTACGCGTAAACAGTAACACCAAACCACCAAAAATTGAACGGACCCCCCTGCAAACTTGTTTAAAAATAACGCATCGTGCTTCAATTATGAACGCAGCAGCAGCTACGATTTCTCCGTACACAAGCACACTAAATATCACAATTATGTTTCCTTCCATTGACGGTGTATCCACTGAGCTAAATGCTCTCCTGGCGATCTCCATTGGTACGACTTCCTTTGCTATTTTATTCCACCAATTCAAAATCCCTGAAGTTGTAATTCCCCTAATTCTATCAATCAAGGACGGCGAGACTGACGTTAGTTGTTCAAATCTGAATTTCATTAAAAATGCGCTTAGCTCCTCCTTGCCAATGGAAACTTTATCGCTTGAGTGGCCACCAAGTTCCACCAGCTTTACAACACGCTTCACCATCAAGTCCGAGATGACAATGGCGCTCTTATCGCATTCCATAAACTGAGCTATTGTATACTGAAACACGTCCGCTTTGAACTTATTCAACTCCAAATTTCCCGTTGCGCTAGCAAATTGCATTATTTGCTCCTCAAAATTATCAACCATTTTGCTATGCCCAAATACCTTTTGCAACGACTCGGAAACATTGTTGGGCCGTACATCAACATGGCTTGCAACTTGTGAACGAACCTTATATTCGTATTTAACTGAAGCTAATTTACCATTTATTTTAGGAAGTAATTTGTAACCATTAAGTACATATTCATGAGCATTAATGAACTTAGCATTTTCCAAGTAAAAATTTGCGTTCTCCTCCTCGCCAAAATCAACAATGTCGACAGTAGTGATTCCATAGATTTGCGCACTCTGATAAAATGTGTAGACCTTAAACGAATGGTCAATCAACTGCTGAAATCTCTCGAATGGAACAGTTTTCCTTGGCGCAATGATATTGTAGACGTTCTCACTTTTGTACGCGTTGCTTAGCACAGTTGCGACTAAGTACAAAATAGCGATTAGCCAACGAATCTCGAAATACTTGAGAAAGTAGTTTTCAAGCGGAGTATCCTTTTCCAGCAGAGCTTTCATAGAACCAAATAAATTATTACAGAATGCGGAAACAAAGGAGTAATTCGTGCGATTAATATTCTCCCACTTTAATCGTACATGAATTGTCAGTGTCACAGAAAGCGGGAGCAAGCCGAAGAGAAATATCGCGAGGAAGGCCCAAGTGGGCCCTTCAAATACTGACACCAGATCGGAATACGCTAATGGCGTCATCATGGGTTTGCTACAGCTAACGAAGCGCAGTACATTCTGAGATAAGTTCATTGTTAGGGGTCCGGACGCAGACATGAATGGATTTAAAACTGGTATAATATAAACGAATGGATTTGGGGAATTCATGGTTTCCTGTAGCCCTGCTCTTCCGATGGAATAGTTTTTCCCAAGAATTGTTGACAGCACACTTGCAATGCCACTCAATAATATGCCTTCTTGGCGGAGAAATCCATTGCTTGACGTATCCATTGATTTTTGAAATAATAAAGGGCGCTTTGCATTCTCGGAAAGGAGATAAGACTCCATATTTTCCCCGTATGTAGCAATACTAGCATGATTTACGGGCATTATCCAATGACTAGTTCTCTCCGATGATTTCAGCAATAACTTGTATAGATCCCTCATTGAACTGAGATAGACAATTTTCTTTGAGGACGTGAGATTGACGAGGAATCGATGGGTAATTAGTCTTCCTCCGTTGGAATTAGCGTAGAAAAGCATGCTCAAATTGCATAGTCTGTATTTTCCATTAGCGTTTACATGTTCTGCGTAGAGTGTGGTCAAACCAAAGTTCAATTCAGTGCTGGACCTACTCGTTTCTTTGATTAGCGAAAGTTGCGAGAAATATTCGTCAACAAGTTGGAGATCAAAGACTTGTTTTGTCATCAATATTATGTTTATTGGAGGAATGGAAGGAAACGAGACGTGATTGTGGTCTTCAAATTTATTCTGGAAAGTTTCGTACCACAGAAGATAACTCCGGATGTTCCAGTAACTATCGTTAGGGTGTAAATGACTACGAATAACAGAGAAATGGGTTTCGCATGCCCATGGTCTGCTACGATGTATAAACATGTCTTTCCTAATTTGCGAACAATGCTCACTACCACCAAACAAAAAGGAGGATGATTTGCATTCGTTGGAAAGGTGGCCATCAAACAATTCTGACAAATTGTAGTGAATGGGGAAAGAGACTTCCTCCTTCGAAATTTCCGATTCATTATCTGACGAATTACGTCCAAAAAGGACAGCTCGTTGTAGATTTCGTAGTAGAATCGGAACGTTAAACGGATGGAAATCAAGCCACTCTTTAACAGTTATCGAAACAAAACATTCACTGAAGATATCAAGTAGATTTTCTAGATTCATGATTGTTTCAGGTTGGTCACCCGAATTCGTGTGTCTCTTTTCACGCCAAATTTTTCCTGAAGGAAATTCTACTTCCAAGTAATCCATCATGTTGATAGTCATACCAACTGGGTTGTTGCCAGGTAACCCTCCCGTCTGAACAGTTATGGTAAATATCATGGCGTAATAATAAATTACGAAAGTCCTCTTTGGCGAAGCCATTTGAAAACAGAACTTCCTACTTACAGGATGCTAAAGAATTTCTCTGAAATCCAAGTACGATTTTAACACAACAAAAAGGTCGTTAGAAAATTAAGTAAATGCTGTTTACACGACAGTGGTTGATGGCTTTGTGTCGATTTAGATAGATACAGAGTTGAAACAATAGATGCCCATGCTATATAGTCATGTTGAATGTATACTATGGGTTGTCGATAAAGTAATCAATTTCTGTTTCCGATTATTCCGAACGATTTCGTTTGCCTACGACACAAGGACGGATTTAGCTAGGGGCTAGGGGGGCTTAAGCCCCCCCTGTCGTCGGGAAAAAATACATTACGGTAAATGG